>JAMAHN010000006.1:850416-1064335 GCA_023627535.1 Aspergillus sp. S1802E | reverse complement strand
TATTTGGCCCACGGGCAGAATTAGAATAGAGGTGGCCGACTCGCTTACGTGGCCGACTCGCTTACCGGATACGTTAGTTCCCAGGAGGCACCCGGATGAGTCAGCACGATCACGGGCATCGGCAGCATCCACTCGATCCATCTGCAAGTATCCTTTCGGCTTTGCCTTCTTCGCCTTTTTCATCTGCCCCGCCACGTGTGACAAATATCCCTGCCGGCCAGGGTGTTTATCATCCGAGATCATATCTTGAAAAAACCGAGGGTTCACTGCCGAGACAATCCGTCAATTGTGTGTCGCGAATGCCAGCCCCGCGGAGCTAATTGATCGACTAAACATTGCCGAGACATTGAGGTCATCCCTCCGACTAACCTCAGCTCCGGTATATGTATGACCGGAGATCAGGTCTAAGGTTCTCGGCTTGAATCCGCGTTCTTGATATACATACATCTGGACCATCGAGCTGCGGTATTGGTTTCGCGAGTTGATCGCTATCGTTTGGTTCCAGTCCTGTTCGCGAAACATCGATCTGATCATCACATCACATCCATCATCTTTTCATTGAACATCCAAGACATTATAGCTACCCAAGTAGCACAACATAGCCCAGCCAACATGTTCACCCCACACTCCAACCGACCCAACAATAACCCTATCGTCATCCCCAGCGGCTCTGACAGCGACGGATACAGCGATAGCGAACTCAGCGACATGGAAGTCGATCCGCCGAGTCGGCCGCAACGCGCCGGTATGGGCAGTAGTAAGTAGTGGGAGTTACCTCTATGCTTGTCTTCTTGAAGCGATTACCTTCCAAACCCATTCCACCTTTTCCCCCTGACGCAAAGCATAACCCCATTCATCAGCAGTAGCGAAGCTAACGTCTCTTTAACTTCAGGGTTCGACACCGCGCCACCACCAATGCGCTACCGCCCCTCTCAACCCCCCTACCACACTTCCCTCGAGCAGGAGAAGAAAGTGCGTAGTCGGCTACGGGAGGAACGACATGCTGCGTTGTCGGTGTTGACGGATCGAGAGCTCTTGACGACGCAGGCTTTGGCTGCTCAGGAGGTTGGTCTTCCTTCTCTCTCTTCCATCTTGTTCCTCTATTCGTTGCTCTCAGGATGCCATTTCCTCCTCTTCCACCAGTCTACCCTGTCTCATATTTCTTCTCCTTCTCCGCGTTCCAACCATACCAACATGCCTATAACCTTAATCACCAAACTAACGAAAAACTAAAGACCCTCCCGCAAACCCGCCGCCGCTTTCTCTCCAAATTAATGGCCCCCGAGGACCCCGCCGTCGCGACGTCCCTGCGCGCCGACCGCTTCATCATCCAACACCCAACGACATCGGGAATAGGTCTATCCACCTCTTCTTCTTCCGCCGCCGCCGCCGCCGCTGCAGCAGGTGAAGGAGGAGGAGGAGGAGGAGGAGGACCTTCGTCACTCACATCCCCGCGGTCCGGACCCTCATCTACCGTGCCGATGATCGTGCAGAGAAGTATTGTGGACGTGTATGATGCGGATGATGCGGGGTGGCGGAGACCTCCTGAGGTAGGTGCTGGAGGTAGCGGAGGAGGAGGTGCAGGAAGTGGTGGATCATCCGGGATCGGATCACCTGCTGGATCTGGACCTGGGTCGAGTCGACAGAAAGGGAAAGGGACGACGAGGACGCCGGATCGGTCGATGAGAGGGGTCGGGGGCGGAGGAGGTGGAAGTGCAGGATCCGGGACAGGGTCAGGAAGGACGAAGACGCCTGGGAGTTTGCGTCGGGAGAGAGAGCGGCGGAGACGGTGGAGTGGAGCGGAGAGGGAGAGGGATGAGCGGGAGAGGATCTCGTCGCCTTGATTTTCCCTATCTGATTTCTGATCCTGTTTGATTTGCCTACTATACTTACTATACTTACTTGAACTGGGAGACTGGGATGGGTGTGCTTTGATACTTGCATATCTACTTACCTACTGACCTGTCCTACCTACACACCTACACTACTTGGTTATGATTCGAGCAAGACTGAATGAATAACTGATCGAATTGATTGATTGAAACGAATGATATCCAAAAACCAAAAAGCAGAAGAAATATTCACATGCCGGCTCATCGTATACATCAATCCATCCCTATAAAAGCAAAAGCAAAGCAAAGCAAAGCGAAACAACCATAAGGAACAAGAAAAATAAGCTATCTGGGCCGTTTCGAACCGTAAGACAATAATAAGAATAAGGGAATTCCAATCCCAACACATAGTCCCAAACACAAAGCGCGCAGAATGATGAATCTACTGTACAAATGATCGACAGAAAGCGAAAAGTAAATCGCAAGATCGAGGAAAGAGAGAAAGAAGATAAAGTCCAAAACGGCGTTCCAGAGATAAGATGGCTAAATAGAACGCCCGATGATAAGAGAAAGCCATGACGAAAAGGTTTGCTTTTGTCCTCCTTTTTCCAATATGATGAGATGGTGTTGTTGTTCGGTAGTAAATGGGTATCAAGGTTTCAAGATTTGATCTGCTTTTTTCTGTTTCTTTCTTTTTTTTTGTTGACTTTTCCTTTGTGTGTAAACCGTCTATCAAGCTTCTTTTGAACGCGTGTCATGGCTGGTATTCCAAAAGCAAGCCTGAATATAGGAGTATTCAAAAGATTCACTTTGTCTCTTTTACCGGGGGATGTATAATTTCTTGTCTAACGACCGAAAATATTGCAAGAGAGTCGGTGATCGTCCAGAAGCTGGATTTAAGGTTCAAATCCGGTATCCAATTGCTCAGGTCTGCTGGGAGAAAACCGGTATATAGTAATCCGGCGACGAGTGGGTGAGGGGTTGAGAAGAAGTATAACAAATCGCAAGAGAGGCTTGTTCAACTGGACGACCTCTCCGTATTGAGCATACTTTCGGCATCACCGACCTGCTTGCGTTCGGAGACTTCCCGGGTGCGCATCCGCGCGCGCGCCGCTCGAATGTTCATTGGCGTCAATCCTTGAGATGGTGGAGGATCAGGTTCTGAGTAGAAAGGGTGAAGGCGATGGGAAGTAGAGAACCGGACACGACCATCCCTCATGACTGGTAATTGTCATTGCAGGGGTTCCGAACTCGAAGAGAGACGGTTCAGATGAAGGTACACATCGGTGCCATACCTAAAAGACAAAAAAAAGATGAGTATACTGTCAAAGCAAATTCATGCCAGGTGGATAATCACTTACCCCTCCATACTGATCAGTTTCAAATCTCCACCAAAGTATCGGGCATACAGGCGACTGATCGGTAGACCATAACCGAAACCGGCCATAGGCGCCTTGAAATCGCTCTTGTCGAAGTCCGGATCCAAGTTGGGCGTTTGCTCCACGGTGGTGTACATGTAGGTCCAGACCAAGGGGATAGCCGAACGGGGGATGCCGCCACCTTCGTCGGAGACCTTGATCGTGATGTCTTCTTTGCCCTCGGCGATGATGACCTTGGTGATGGGGAAGGCCTCCTTATCCGCACCGTGGGTTTCCACCACGGCACGCAGGGAGTTCTTCAAGGTTTCGAAGAGCATGTGAGACAGGTGACCGGGAACGTACATGAAGTTCAGATCGTCCTTGCAGACGAGCTGGACCTTGGGAGCATCGAAAAGACCGTAGTAGTCCTCACAGACAAAACGAGCGTTATCAATAGCCTCCAGAGCGACCTCGCGAACATTGGTCTTGGTACAGATGATGCCGACATAGTTTGGATGCTTTACATGCGTTTGTTCCGTTAGAGCGATGTGCTGACCAATTAACATTCGTATACCAATTCGAGACATGTAGAAGCGATCGAGGAAGGACTGAACGGTCGAATCGATTTGCAACCGCTGGCGCTTGCGTTTCCATTCCAGTATACCCTGAGCCACGGTGGTGACCACACTATCGTGACGACGTTTGATCTGTTGCAGTGTCTTGGCGAAGCGTTCGTTGTAATCGTTTAATTCCGGAGGCCAATTGCCTTGATCGTCCGACGGGGCAAAGTATCTTCGGGCAGCAGCCGCCGCCGCCGCTTTCCCATTGCCATGACCATTTGTTGCAGACGAGGGGGAGGACCGATACTGTCCTTCTTTGATACTAGGGTTTTGGGTCGCTTCCGATAGGATCTTGGAATGACTGCCGTTCATGCGCCCGGGTCGCAGTAGACGTTGCTTCACTTCTTGGCTTAGAGTCGGTCGAGGGAGAGTAATGATTTCCTTGAGGAGGCGTTAATAACGCTGCCGGTGGTTGTGACCGCCTAGGGACGGACAGGGCCGAAATAGGCAATGAGTCATACCTCGAACGACTGCGCGTACCAGTCCTGGACCTTCTTGATCGAAGGCATATCGCTGAGTCCATCAGGGAGTTCGCCAAGATCCTGAACACGGTGTGCTAGGCGAATGGGAAGTTCTTCCGACAGGAATTGCGAGGCGCGGAACAGGGTGCCTACTTTGCAGAAGGGTCACGGGATCAGCAAGGCCTTGACACTTCGGGCGTAATATCTCGAAACAATTACACCAAAACAGACGGGAAGCATAGAATCAGGCAAGGTAAACCTACCGGTCGAGGGTCTATCTCCAAACTGGACCATCTGCCGCAAGGACACACCAGTGGCGGGGAAGCTGGCATAATGGCTGATGGTTTCCATCAGCCTCTGCGACGGCTTCCACATGGTGGGTGAGGATTTCCAGGCCCGATGGCCTGAGATATACACTCAATTGAATCGTAGAGCAATGGGGACAAAAAGTCTATTGAGAGATTGTCGTGCGGATAGAAAGAGAAGGGGAAGTCGGGGAGGTGCGCCAGGACAGCGGGACAACGACTACCGAGGTTGACTCCGCTCTTCAGACGAGCTCGGGACGGCGGGCAGTACAATAACCCGGGGTTGCCAGGAAGCCCGAGACCGAGATTGGCCAAAACGCACGATGGAGGAACGAGAAAGAAAGAGAAGGAGAGTGAGAGAGATGAAATGAAGTGAAAGGAAGAGCCCAAACCAATGCGCGTAACCTGAAGAAGAAGAGCAAAGAGGAAGAACAGGATGGAGATGGAACGAGCGACTCTTGCGGAGACTCGAATTCCCGGGGAGTCACGTGTGGGGGGTTCGAACCCGTGCGCGGCCGAGGAAAAGCAGGCGACATGCGATCATCCGATGTTTCTTTCCTTCTTCTTCTTCGTTTTTTTCTCCCTTCACTCAGTGCTCAGTGCTCACATCCCCACAATCCAAGAAACTAACGTTGAAACTTCTGGCGACCGTGATCAAAGACATTGTTTTCCCGGTTTGTCATTTCATTCTTTCTTTCTAAGACCTCGAATTGCCGATGCAAACGACCAACCTGGTCCGAGTTTCCCCTTCGTCCGAAAATCATTCGTTCCCCCTCTCCGACTGACTGGTCTGGATCTCCGCATCTCTCAAGGTTCACTTCGTGGTCCCTCGGCAGGCTGACTGAGTAGGTTTGTTGCATCCACGGTTATCGCCGACATCTCCATTCCACTCCTTGTCTCGTCGGGACTACCGACGTAGTATATCTGAACCGCCGGTCCCCTGGACTGGCTGTCGTGGAATATATTATGGTAATAATATTCAATAATATTATTATAGCGGACCGAACCCCTCCAGAGGAGTCACGGTACGGGCCTTCACGGGTGGGGTTTAGTAATCTACCATCCTGAGCTGCTTTCTCAGGGGGGTCTGAGGAGCAATTGTGAACAAATAAAATATGTAAAATATAATTTAGATAAAATGTAAAAAAAAAAATTAACGAGATCGACGGTGCCGATGCTGTTGTCTGCAGTAGGAGAGATCTCCACCCTTGCATCTCGTCGCTGTCATATTTCCGTTGGGCTGAAATCCACGGGCAGGAAGAAAATAAAATAACAAAAAAGAATCCAGGGAGGCTTAGGCTTCTGTCGGAACCGGATGAGACATGCGAGATGAGACATGTCGATTCAAACCGAGACCGGGTCCCATGCCAATCGTCCTTTTGTTCGGTCCAGAATTCGCCCACCACAACACCAATCGGTGGTGAACTTGTCATGATGACACGATAATGCATGACACCGGTCACAACAATTGGACAAGAACAGGAAAAAGAGGGAAGCCCAAACAAAATTGAACAGAAAAGAGAAAATACAATTCCGGCTCCGACTTGCAACGACCGGCGGAAGTCGTTAGGCCTCAAGCCCGATTTAGTCCTTCCTGGCATGATGTATGTTATATTAGGTGTTTCCAGAAGCCAACTTCCGGGGGCGTATCCCAGACGCGGCCGCAGGAGTTCGTTGCGACTAGTAGATTAGTCCATCTCCCATGCCGCTGGTTGGTCTTGAGTGGCAGGAGTCCTCTCCCTCTCAATATTCACGAGGATTATCCGAAAAGCCTCGTGGTGGAGCCGCTCGTCAAGGTTCAGCGTTGGGATTTACGGACAGAGGGTCAGATTGGTTGATATACAGCAACAAGTGGTGACTAGCGTTCTTTCGGCGATTTCATTTGCTTTTTCTTTTGACACCTATCTGGCCCACCAACCAAAGCCATTATTATTTGGCACCGTCGATTCAGCGCAAAGTGCCTCTCCGAGTGGCTGCCATCGCATCTTCGGTGGATTGTCTGGACCCTCATTGCGGCAGCCCGTTCTTTGACTTTCTTTCTTTCTTTCTTTTTTTTTTTTTTTAATTTCTGTTTTTCTCTCTGCTTTTTTCCTGGCTCGTGTTTTCGTCATCATTGTCAGTGCAAGAGACGTGTTGGGGAGACAAACTAAAGGAGTACTGAGCCACAGATTAACACTTTAACCATAACTGATCCATCGTCTGGATAAGAATAAAATAATAACAAACCCTAATAAGGGCACAAGCCATGCTGCCAACGCCGGCTCTCGGCGGAGTCGCAGAACGGTACGTGTGCCTTAATCAAGTGGATTTCAGAAAAAGGAAAAAAAATAAAAAAATAAAAATCCGCATTTCCGCTTCTTTATTTAGTTGATTGGATTGTTTGGTCGGCCTCTGCCGGTCTGCCTGTCGTGAATATTGAAAGCAGCAAAGATGGACGATGATCCTGCCTGCCCCTGGTGGGTGCTCTCTGGCGCGGTGGGATTGATCCATTATTTGATGCATCGTGCAGTGATGTTTTTTCCTTTCGGACTACCCATCCGGAAGCTGTTATGATTGTTATCATTGAGTGAAGCTGAGTGGGCTGGTTTCCATCGTGGATGTCGATGATGCAAGCCTGCGTTTGAGAAGCTCCTCTCCTCGAGGCGAGTCTGTGATTGGAGATGTGACCTTGTTAGCTTCGTTTTTTTCCCTCTTAAATGCCTTTTTTTTTTTTCTTTGTGTATTTTGTCATTCGATAGAAAGATTTTTTGTTATTGGATTTTTTTTTCTCTTTTTTCTCATTTCTCATTTCTCATTTTTTCTCCATCATAATCTTGATATTCATCCAGAGGCGAGAAAAAGAAAAAGGGTTGTGTTGTCACCAATTCACCAAGAAGCGCGAGGGAAATTAATATACGCCGAATAGTCGAGGATCCGCAGTGGTTTCTAATCGAGGATTACCTTTTTCGCTTTCCTGCTGGTGATGCCAAATTTCTGCCCGTGAACGGCGCCATTTCAGGGGAAAAAATTCCCACGGCCCCTCTCCGACGTCTTTTCCCTTCATCCTGCCCGACTTCAGTCCGGTGGATTTCAATGTCAATGTCGGGCTGGTTGACCTCTTCGATTACCCGATTCTATTAATTATTCTCGTCCCCGGTGGAGTTGGTTTGTGCGCGCGGGAGGATCATTATCAGAATTAGTACTCTTTGCCTGGTCGTCTTTATTCCCTCCCAGGGTCTTTTTTTCCCTTCGGAATAACTAAAGAGTGTGGGGGAGGGTTTAAAATACTTGAAAATCCCCCGGGAAGATCCAGACGGAGAGAATTAAAGAGAGAGCACGTCTGGTGGATTTAATTTCCTTGCGGTTTCTGGTTATTCTTTCCTTTCTTTTAGAAAGAAGAGAGGAAGAGAGCTAGAGGGAGAGCGACAGAGAGAGAGAGAGAGAGAGAGAGAGAGAGAGAGAGAGGAGAAGAAGCAGAAGAGGAAGAGGAAGAAGCCGGGAGAACAAGAGACAAGAAGAGACACGAGAGAAAAGCGGTGCTTTCCATTTGGGGAAATCAGAGAAAAAGCGCACTTCGCAGGTTGTTCGTGCCTGCTTGTTGCCCCTCTCGCTGTCCGTCCTTCAATCCTTCCTGCCTCCCCGTCCTTTCATCTTCACTTCCCTTTCCCTTCTACTTCATCCCCGGTCCTTCGAGTCCCCGTTCCCACCTCTCCCCCCCCTTCTTCTCCCCCATTCAGTTGACTTCTTCCTTTGATTCCCTCCCCTCCGTCTCGAAGCAACCCCCCCCCTCTTCCCCCCTAAACGGACAACGAGAGTGATAGAGATAGAGAGGACAGCAGTCCAGTTCTTTCTCTTATCGTCTATCCCGTTTCCTGGTAGATGCATCGTTTCTAACGGTCCAATCTTACTTCCCTACCACCCGCATCCCCGAATATACTTCTCCTGCATCCCTCGGCTGCAGGTGCATGTAAGAAAAACAAGAGAGAAAAAAAAATCATGTCTCGTCGTCGTCCTTCCCACAGCGAATCAGCTGCCTCATCCACGATGAACGAAGCCGTTGCATATCCTTTCTCTGGCATGCAGCAAGCTAATGGTCAGCCCCCGCGTCGTGGCCCGATTGAAGGACCGAACGGACGCCGCTTGATTCGAAGGGTTACCTGGCGATCTTCCACCTACAAATTGATGGCTTCTCTCTGGGTGTTGGGTGTCCTTTACATCGTCTGGCTCATCCGCGACATCTTCTATCTGCCTTTCACCCCTTCGACTCCCAATACCGTCGCCGTCAACGCTGCCAACGAGTGAGTCGCCTCGAGGCCTCCTGCCTTGAACTTGTTCTTTGTCTTCTGCCCCTTACCTTTTGGATTCCGTCGGAACCGCTCTGGATCACCATACTAATCGTCTCGACTCGGTCTGTCTAGTTGGCTGGCTCAATTCGTCGGTCGTCAGGAGTGCGGCATCTCTTCCTTGTCTCTCTACCAGCCCCCTCAGGATAAGGATGGTCGTATACCCAGAGACTCTTTCTGCTCGTCCAAGGATTCTTTGCTTAGCGCCATGAGCAACGGTGGCCGCCATGGATTCGACGCGGCGTATACTTCACAAGGTAAGCCCCGTAGTCGACCTACCAAGATAGGTAGGGTCTCTTGCCAACTGCGTCGACTAACCCGAGCACCAAACAGGCTGTTTATACCGCTGGTTCACCAGTGCCCAAATCTGTGACATTCTGCAAAAGTTCGATGGAGTGGTTTTTGTGGGTGACGAGGCCCTTGCCGACGTCTACGCCGGATTCAATATCCTCCTTCGAGAGAACCTGGAGATTGGCTCCTTGAAAGAATGGGAAACGAGTAGGGAACATGGACACAAATGTACTTGTGACTCCCAGTTTACCTCTGCCTCGTGTCTCCCGCTACGAATCACCTCAAGTGATGATGTATATGAGCTGGCCCACAAGGAAACCCAAAGTCCTTACACGTGTCCGAACCGTGAGTCCTTCCGTCCTAAACTCCGACGGCAAGCAAGCCTTCCCAGAGACAGGTCCAGACGCTAATTGATACTGTGGTCTAGGTATTTCGCACACCTTTGTCTCTGTGAATGGCTCTCCCTCCAAGAGCAATCACGAGAGGTTCCACCAGTTCATTGCTCGAGGGGGTGACCAAAGCAAACACATTCCCGTGATCCATAGTATCTCGCTGTCCAACGCGTATTCCCTGGCGACGGCCAGAAGCAGCATGGACGAATGGCTGGCGCTGGCTCAAGCCACCGGACGAACGACACCTTTCCTCTGGACGGGACCCACTGCTCCCGGTCACCAGAAGCCCCCCGGAGACAACGTCCACGCCAAAAGCTGGCAGTACACCTTGGATACCACGGAAGCCGCTCAGAGCAAAGGAATGGAGGCCTTGGGGATGTATAACGCCACCCTTCAGGCTGAGAGCCGGGACGGCGTCCACTACGGAGAAAAGGTGGCCTTGATGCAGGCGATGATGGTAAACTTCTGCATGTTGCACGATTGGATGGCTCTAGACTCACTGACGCTTTGTAGGTCCTTAATTGGCTGTCGGCGATTTAGCGAATCGCTTCTGTGTAATGTGTGGGATAGGCCAGCCCGCGTCAAATGACACGTCGATCGGCTTGCATCTCCTTCCCTTCTCTTATCCTCTCGATGCTTTGGTTGCACATGGCGCATGGCGTGCATCGGGTCTGCATCTGTTCTTTGATCGCCCGTGGCACGCTGTACGACCGAGTGCCCCGCATTTTCCTTGATGGTTTAGTTTGCATCCCCTTGCCTCCCTCGTCCCTTTGCATAGCGACGCCCCTTCACCTCCGTGATACTCTGGCCGTGTATATCACCATTTACTTGGATACCCCATGTCCCCATCGCTTTCGATCTATTTCTTCATAGTTCTTCAAAAGTTGAGTTTCATTTTGGCTAAACCGCTTCAGGGCGTTAGATAGTCTGGCACTACGCCATTTACACATCTTGGTCTGATCTCATCCATTCATAACACTTTTGCAGTGTTTGTTTCTATTGATTTTCTGGCATTGCTTCTTTTTGCAACCTGCTGTGTTACTTCGTGTCCTGTCGGAAACTATTCTTTCACTTGCACTGATAAGAGAAGCCGTCCATCGGCTCCTGCTCGTCCTTGGACCTATGCTCTTTTATCCGATGCATGCAAACCAGACAAAAAGAGACAACGAAGCAAAACTACGCGAATGCGCACGTGGTCAGTCCCAAGTGAGGTCTTTCTTTTCGCTTTCCTCATTGTTATTTTTTTTTTTTTTCTTTTTCTGATTTTTCATTCAATCTTTTGTATTGTTTCCATTGGTTCTCTGCAGATTTCGGTTTCGGTTGACCCTATTTACTTCATCAAGCCTCGTTACTAAAATAGATACCTGCTCTAGTTGGGGCGTTTTCATTTTTTATGCTAATACTTGTTCTTATTTTCCCGGTTATTTCTGTCTAATAATTATGAGATACTATTAATAACCATATAATAAATTGACCTGGGGCCTAGAATGCGGGTGGTGGCCATGAGACAGACGATCGTTCGAGAACGTGTGATAATGGCATCGTGGCTTTGCGAAAGATGGAAATTAGTATAGCATGGATATAGGGTTGTACGTAAGTCACTCCTCCACTAACTATGCTACCGGGATAATGACAAATCATGTACAGGAGATAATAAAGGCGAGTCAATAGTCCATATTAGGCTGGACAAAGACTAGCAGCAAAACAGAACGGAAAGCCGTTCAAGCATAAATGAATAACTCCCAATCATCTTAAATCATAAGAATATTACTATATACATACATAGATAAGTAGCTAACTATAACTAGTTCACTAAATACCTGACTATACTCGGTTTAGGCAGGGGGTGCTTGCTGATCACTCGCGCTTTTCAGATGGTTCTTCTTTTCTGTGCATGCTGGGATGGACTGGGAAAGAGAGGGTTTATCTGGTCTGGTCTGGTCTGGTCTGGTCTATCTCGTGTTTTGCTTTTTCTTCCTTTTTGTTGTTTTGCTTTTTGTTCCTTACCTAACTCACACACTGCCACCTCATCCCATCCGTCCCGGGACACCCACCTCTTGCATTCATTCAAGAAACGAAGACAGGAAGGAAAAATCTAGACGTAAAGAGCCGCGGTCTCGGCCTTGGCCAGCTGCGCCTCGTACGGCTGCAACGCCTTCTTAACCTCAGTGGAAGTGAACTTCTCCACCTGTTGGGGCGCGCGGCCGACGAAGGTGCTAGGGTCCAGGAGGCTGTCCAGCTCGTCCAGGATCGGGGCGAAGAAGGCGGTGCGGCGGATTCGGTCGAGGAGGTCGTTGTCCTTGCCGTGTTTCTTTACTTGGTCGGAGGCTTGGTGCGAGAGGACGCCTGTTTTGGTTTGAGGAAATCGAGGGTTAGTGGTGTGTCGCAGCGAGATGGAATGGGAGGTAGTATGGGGAAGGGGGGAGGGAGGGGGAGCGTACGGATTTCCTCGTGGGCGTCTTGTCGGGAAAGACCCTTCTTCACGCAGGCCATGATGACCTATATTTTGGTGGTTAGTATATTTGATGATTGTACTGATCAAGGGTTGCTTATTCGGTTTGGGAAAGGCTTACGTTCTCACTGTTGGGGTTGGTTAGCAAATGTTATTCTAAGAAAGAGGTGGAAACGGTCTGGGTTAACTTACGTGGCCATGAAAGGAAGCTCATCGTTGACACGACGGCGGATGACCTCGGGGTAGACGACAAATCCGGAGGTGACGTTGTCTAGAGACGGTCAGTAACAAAATACTAGGTCAACATAGCCAGCCAGCCAGCCACGACTTACTGAGGAGAATGAGACAGGCATCAGCGGAGAGGTAAAGCTCCGGAATGCTGATACGACGGATGGCGCTGTCATCCTGGTAGAAGTTAGCGCGAGGTGAGTCCTTGGCACACAGAGCACTTTTCTGTCCCTTACCAGAGAGCGCTCGAACCATTGGGCCGAGTAGGTGTCCAGGGCATCCTTGGGGAGGTTCTGGAGGTGACGTCCCAGAGAGCACAGACGCTCAGAACGCATAGGGTTACGCTTGTAAGCCTATCAAGGATGTGTTAGTCGGACAAGAACAGATTTTCTTTTCCCTCATGTAACTGGAACAGCTACTGACCATCGCACTGCTGCCAATCTGGTCCTTCTCAAAAGGCTCCTCAACCTCCTTGAGCATGGCCAGATGACGGATGTCGATACCGATGCGCTCGCAAGTGGAGCCGAACGAACCCAGGGCGTTGGCGACGTCGACGTCGATCTTACGGGAGTATGTCTGACTGGAGATGATAAAGGCCGAGTTAAATCCAGCCTTCTCAGTGACCAGCTCATCCAGCTTCTCAACCTTGCCGTGGTCACCGTCGAAGATCTGGAGGAACGAAGCCTGAGTACCCGTGGTACCCTTGACACCACGGAACCGGAGGTCATCGCGGGCACGCTCCAAGTTCCGCAGATCCATCAGCAGATCCTGGAGCCACAGACAGGCGCGCTTTCCGACGGTGACGAGCTGCGCGGGCTGCCCGTGGGTGAAACCCAGACAGGGCAGGTCCTTGTACTGGTTGGCGAAGGCGGCCAGCTTATCGACCACGACGGCGAGCTTGGGGATGAGGATATCGAGACCGTCCCGGAGGAAGATCAGATCGGCGTTGTCCGTGCAGTAGCACGAGGTCGCACCCCAGTGGATGATACCGGCAGCAGCAGGGGCGACCTGACCGAAAGCGTGAACGTGGGCCATGACGTCGTGTCTCCGGCGCTTCTCCTCCTCGGCGGCGACCTTGAACTCGTCATCCTGAATGGTGAGGTGGGCCTTCATCTGCTCAATGGCGTCGGTGGTGATGGGCAGACCGAGTTCTAAACTGGTGAGTTGGGACCGCAGAACAAAATACAGGAGATATTTCGAGGAAAAGATTTAGAGGAGCATGAGTGTACCTTTCTGCGACTCGGCAAGCCACAGCCACAGCTGTCTCCAGGTGGAAAATCGGTTTCTCGGCGAGAAAAGGTATTTCATCTCGTTACCTGTGAACCCAATCGCCGAGTGATTAGCGTCATACCACTATATAGATGGCCCGGGGAAGCCCTGAAACAGGGAGGGGCATTGCGGGGGGAGAGGGAGCGGGAGACATACTCGCATAACGCGAGTTGAGGGGGGTCTGATAGACATCATTGCTTGCCGACATCTTGCCAGATAGGAATTGAGTCGATTCCACACGAAATAGAGGGATGCAGAGAGGAAGAGAAGGAGAACGAGGATCGCTGGCAGTGTGCGTTCCTCCCGGGAAATTTTGCGTTTGCGGCGGGCCAGATCTTTAGCGGGGTCTCCGCTTATCAGTCACGTTATCTGGAGGGTCGGATCATGATTGCATCACATGATGCCGGTTTCGGCCTCTTGCGACCAGGCTAGAGTGGGAATTGCATTCAGTGATAATGGCATTCATTAGATTATCATATTAAGCCTATGTATGGAAGTTCCATTCAATGTATAGCTACCCGTCCGTAGCCCACAGGGTATCCATCCTCCGAGTCCATGTCCACCGACCTCATGACAAGGCAGCCAGCTGCGCCGAGAGGCTTCCCTTATCATACTTGACATACTTGCCCCGGCCTTTGTCAATTTCATGGTAGCGGTCGTAAAAGCGAGCATACAAAGGCTCCAGGACGGTCTGGAGCTCCCGAGCAAGCACGCCACGCACTTCCCGCTCCATGTACAGGCCCTTGTGGCGGGCCAACATCTCGTCAAAGCTTGCGTTGAACGCTTTGAATTTGTCTTTGATCGCATCTTTATCTTTGGACGAGAGGGATTTGACGATAGCGCTGGAGTCCACCGCTCCACCAGAGGCCGGCCGAGCCGAGCCGCTTGCGCCCCGAGACGTATATTGCACATCAAGGAGGAAATGCGAGGTCTCCTTCCACGCATCCAGATATGTCGAAGTAGCCCGTTTCCGAAAGGTGTCGATCCGCGCAATGCTGTCCGGAGAGCCAAGATACCGAGCCAATTCTGAGTTGTGTCGGATGGCCCGATCGACATTGCAGAATACGTTCGACAGGAAAACACCCTGAACGGCCTTCGTTCGATGAAACGCCCGGCCTCGAGATTCCAGTGCGATCATAAGAGCCTCGACCATGTCAAGGATAAAGTGCGTGAGCAGCGTAGAACTGTCTGGACTAACATCCAACGGCGCACCAGACGTGTTGGATGTCGAACGCCAGTTACCATCGCCCAAGGATGTCAAAATTGAAGCGAGTGGTCCCGAATAGCCGGTCAAGGTGGTGAGCGCACTCATGACTTCATTAACAAGAGGTACGGAGCCACCGTCGGGCGGAAGAACAGCGATATTCCCGGCTTTGCGCTTGGTCTCCTCGAGTAACTCCGAAAGAGACGATTTTGCCGTCTCACGTATAGGTCTCAGAGCTTCTATGAACAAACTCTTGAGTTCACCTGTCTTGGATTCAATTCGGTATGACATGGCCGTCACAATCTCGATGATCTCGAACGCGAGAAAACAATCGGTCATAAGATTCGCCCGGATGTACTGGTTGAGTTCACGTAGGGTTTTCGCGTATTCGCCGAGCGCAGGTCGACACGTGGCCTGGAGAGCCAGTCCCCGCTGGTCGCCGGTGAAAATCTGCGATATGATGCCGTGTTCGGCATATATGAAGCCTTCCAAAGCGTTGGAATAAATTCCTATGCCATTCGTACCTTGTTTGTAAGGCCCATCCGTGGCTCTGCGCTTGACGGTGTTCAAAGACGCGATGGCAAGGTTCTGCAAGCTTGATGTGACATAAGATGCACGGATCTCGGCATACATTTTGAGAGCGGGGTTTCCTCCATCGCCACGTTGAGGGCCATGGGCGGTGGCAGCGCCAATCGCATTGCATATAGGACCCAATTCCGCTGTTGTTTCTTCGGGAAGCGTTGGGAACGGAAGATCTGTAGTTATGAACGCGTGTAAGTTGGCGAACTTGGGCCTTAGAAGGCTTCCAGAAGAGGATTTCCTCACCTTTTGTCAAATAATGTAGCGGCTCGATAGCGCTGATATGTTGGCTCAGCTTGGCGCGGAACAAGTCCTGGAGCTTGATGGAGCCGGTATTTAACAACGAGGAGAAATCGGTGATAGCTTTCTGATTCGACCGTAGATTTGTAGAATTGAGATCGTTTAGAGCCTTCCCCACGCGATTCATAGCCGAGAGATACTGCGACAGTTCGACATTCTCGGGTCTGATCGGGAAAATGTTAGCAGGACTTGGAGATTATGCGCAAAAACCAGCTAGAGAGGCCCTACCCCGAGCGAATAATATCCTCTTCCCGGTTCTTCGCATCGAGCGGTTGACGAAGACGATCAATGGCTTCATTGACCTTATCTATGTTGTTGTTGGTGATCTGGAGAGATTGCGTATTGCTGTAAATGGGGCCGATAGCATGCTTCACAACGTTGCCTCCAGTCTCTAGGCGCACCATAGAGCCTTGAATTTTCTTGGTTAGGAGTTTGAGCTTCTCGAGGTTGGCATACAGCACTTCTACCTCGGCGCTCTCCTCCGCATAAGCGGTATTCCTTGGAGCAACCATGATCAGGATGTAGTCGATCGGCAGGGTCCCACAACCAACTTCAAACGATTAGAACCCTAGTAAATAAGATCGGGCCGCAAAGTATTATGGTAGCGGAGAGGAATTGGTCATGCCTTGCGAAGAGAGAGACAAGGGGGGAATCAATCATGAACGGAACAGCAGGTAAGAAAGTAGTCCAGCTTGGCCGATGAGGCGCCCGGCCTCATAACGCGGAGATGGTCGAAGGAAGAAGGGACCCTCCCGATAACATCAGACAGAATGTCTCCGGCTCTCCGCAAGCAACGCTAGGCCTAAGCGGGCTGCCTCGGGCCGGCCAATTCTCCCGGTACATTTGGCCCACGTGATACGACGTCATCCGTCTGCAATGGGCCCGGACGGCCCTGGTCTGGCCTGGCCCACTTCTTTCCTGGAGCGTCATGTCATGGCTTTAAAGGTTACATGTCGCCCTCGTCGCGCCCTCTCCTGCGCAGGACCCATCTCAATATGGGTGCTGCAACGGTCCTGAGCCTGCGATGGACTGTCCCTCCCGCGGCATTAATTGCCCTGGGTAGTGGTATCCTTTATACCACGGGCGAGCGAGCTTCGTCTCGACACTCTATCGTCCGATCAGAGCAAACTGCATTCTTTTCCACATATACGGCGCGGTGGACAGACAATGACCGCAACAAACCTTCATCCGGCTGGGGCAAAGGTAGCTTGGCCCCAGAATCCGAAAACTCAACTCCCGAGGGTGACCCAGGGTCAATCTGGACGAACATCCTCCATAAATTCGACGGGGTCAAGCAGTCGGTTGGCTCGGCCGATTGGATTGAATTGGACAACCTCAAGAACTACATCGTTCCCGACTGGACTCGCTTGCTTCCGGTGACAGTACAGAAACTTCAGCGGGAGCTTTCAATGGCCTCTGGCTCTCTCGCGGACGACATCTGGAAAGAGGCCCATGACCCCTACATCAACCCCGAAATCCTGCGGGAGGCGACGGTCCGGGTCAGCAATAAACTCTGTGAAGAAGAGCTGGCGTTCAGGAAGAAAAGACAAAAACACGCTGTGAAAGCCCTTGCAGCTTACCTGAACCTTCCCGAGGATGATATCCACCCCGACGATGTACCGATCATCGCTATGTGTGGCTCGGGCGGCGGACTACGCGCCCTCGTGGCCGGCACAGGCTCGTATCTCGCGGCTCAGGAAGCCGGCCTTTGGGATTGTGTAACGTACACTGCTGGAGTCAGCGGCAGCTGCTGGCTCCAAACACTGTATCACTCATCAATCACTGGACGCAACTTCAATAAACTGGTGGACCATTTAAAGAACCGACTGGGCGTGCATATCGCATTCCCGCCCAAGGCGCTCGACTTACTCACGGCAGCTCCTACAAACAAGCATCTTCTGAGCGGTCTGGTTGAGAAACTGAAAGGTGATCCCGGCGCGGATTTCGGCCTCGTGGACATCTATGGTTTGCTATTAGCCGCAAGACTACTGGTACCTAAAGGAGAGCTCGGCGTTTCAGATGGTGACTTGAAGCTGTCGAATCAAAGTCAAAATCTTCTGAACGGAGCTCATCCCCTTCCCATTTACACCGCTGTTCGCCATGAGATCCCCTTGATAGACGGTGATGAGGCGACCCACCACAAAAGGCAACCTATGACGGAGCAGCTCATGCAAGAGTCCAAAAGCGAAGCCTGGTTCCAGTGGTTCGAATTTACGCCTTATGAATTCTTCTGCGAGGAGCTTGGTGCTGGAATACCGACATGGGCCCTAGGACGACACTTCAACGGCGGCCGGAACGAAATTCCTGAAGGTCATTTTCCAATCCCTGAGTTGCGTGTCCCTGGTTTAATGGGCGTATGGGGCAGTGCTTTTTGCGCAACCCTGTCCCATTATTACAAAGAGATACGCCCGGTCATCAGAGGCATCACTGGGTTTGGTGGAATTGATTCCCTGATTCAAGGGAAGACCAAAGATCTTGTCCGAGTCCACCCAATCGACCCGGCTACGATCCCGAATTTCGTCATGGGAATGAAAGGCCAATTGCCCCCTAGCTGTCCTGAATCCATCTTTCATAGCCAGCATCTGCGGCTTATGGACGCGGGGATGAGCAACAACCTGCCCATATATCCGCTACTTCGCCCGGGAAGAGACGTGGACATCGTCGTTGCATTCGACGCTTCCGCCGATATTAAGCAAGAGAATTGGCTCTCCGTCGTGGATGGATACGCGCGACAACGAGGTGTCAAAGGCTGGCCACTAGGAGCCGGCTGGCCTCGAGCAGACTCCTCTTTGAAGGACACGGAGAAATCCCTCCGCGAGGCCCAAACCATGACCCAAGAGGCCGTGGACAAGAAGATGAAAGAGGCCCAAAACAATGGCACTCACGACGCAAACACAACGGGTGGAACCCACGATACCGACCTAGGTTACTGCAACGTTTGGGTCGGCTCGATGCAAGAAAAAGTCTCTGACGAAGAGCCCCCTCCGTCCAAACGCCTCTTCCACCCCAAGCATGCCGACCATTCGGAATCCGATTTTCATCTGATGCGTCCCGACGCGGGCATCGCCGTCGTCTACTTCCCTTTCCTTCCCAACCCTGCCGCCCCAGATGCCCCTCCTAGCTCTGCGTCCTCGAAGTCCGGCATGCCCGGTCGTCCGGCCAACTCTCCCAAGGTCGCTGACCTGGCCGATCCGTTGTCCCCGCGCCCGAACTCCATCGATCCAGATGTCGATGATTTCCTGTCCACGTGGAACTTCGTGTATACACCGGAGCAAATCGACTCAGTTGTGGGTCTTGCGAGGGCGAATTTCTCACAGGGCGAGGAGCAGGTGAAACGCGTGGTGCGGGCGGTTTATGAGCGCAAGAAATCGGACCGGTTGCAGCGTGAACAGGAGGAGGATCGACGGAGGATGGAAGAGTTTGTTCCGCTGTGATGAGATGAGAAGACAGTCAAGTCAGGCGTACAGGCTTTTATACACATGAAACTGTTATTTTTGATATCCATTGTTTCTTTTACAATTCTTTGACTTTGTTTAATTTGGAGGGTTCAAAGATTTCTCTTACTTGCCGCATGTGAACATGTACAATATTCCATGGCTCGTTTCACTTTTCAGGCGTTCTGGAGCATATCATACTCTTGAATCTAGGTACCTATCTATCTTACAGCCCTATTCACACATCCCAAACTGAAACAATAGAAACGAGAGATTGATTATCGTATATACAGAACAATCCTACTTACTTACACCTTTCCCCCCAAAGACCCAAGCAATTCAGACCTGAGAAGTAAAAAGAAACACCCCCCTATCAACATAGCATCTATGTCTCTATTCCGTGAGGGAATCTAGGATCATCCATCCTTCTTACCAGACGATGCGTCTTTCCCATTACTGTCCTTGCCATTGGCAAAATACGGCTGCGTTCCTTCGAAATCCCCATTCTCGTCTTTTGCCTTGGACGGCTCCTGGTCCTCTTTCTTGTCGGTGGACTTGCCTTTACGTCGACCCAGCACTGACGAGTTGTCGTCGCTTTCGGCAAGACTGACATCTTGGCTTTCGGCCGTTTGCTGCCGCAGTCCAAGCTCCTTGCCTAGTTCTTGGATCGAGTGTGCGGCCGTGGTGGCGGCGCTGGCGGCGCTGGCTGTGATGGCCCCGAGGTAGGACTGGTTGTTGATTTGGGATTCTGCTCCCTCGCCCTCGCTCTCGCCCCTGGGCTGGTCGCCCTCTCGGGCGGGCTCGAGGTGGACGGGGATGTTCTCCTGGTTGCGGATGGTTTGGGCGCTGTCTTTGCCTGTTTCTTGGCCGCGCCAGTCAGCCGGGCTGCTTTCGGGCGCGGTCTCGCCGGGTTTGGGTTCCGTGATCGTTTGGCCGGAGATGGGGGAGGTGCTTTCCTTGGTCGGTTTGGGGATGCCCAGCTGGGAGGGCGTCGGGTAGCGCCAAACAACCTTGAGGCGGTCGAGCGCTCGCGTGCCTTTCTTGCTGGTTCCTTTGATCCCGTCCATCGCGTCCCATTCGATCTCGAATACGCCCGAGTCTTCTTTGTCGCCGCCTTCGAAGTACGTGTTGAACCAGACGTGGGCGATCGAGGTCACCATGGCCCAGCCGGTGTAGGCGGCTTTGCTGCGTCGCTCAAAGTCGATGTTTACATCGCTGGTGGGGACAATGACCGGTTTGTTAGGGCGGAAGATGACCGCTCGTGTGTGTTTTGAGGATGTGCCTGATTCTTCGGAGGACGAAGATGGGGCTGTCTGACTCGACCAGGCAGATGACTCTGTGACGGCCGACTGAGGTTCGCTGTTGGTGCCAGATTTGGCCTTGTCGTCGTCCTTCTCAGACGCCGTCTTCTTGCCGTTGTCGACGACGGTGCGTTCGTTGCGGTGGAACAGATGGAAATTCTTGATCTTCTTGCCTTCGTCAATGTAGCCTTCCACCGCGACCTTGACGCCGTCTCTCAGTCCCCACACATGTACCTCGAGGATCTCGACCGGTCGCTCGACGTACTTCCGGTCCATCTGGTTCGCCCAGCGATCCACATATCGCACCCAGCGCAGCTGACTGGGGATGCTCACACCATGCCCGAATCCAGCGCGCATGCGCCTCTCCGTGAAACGCTGCAACGCATCCTCGATCTTCCATCCCTCCTGACTGATCAGATAGCTGCAAGCGACGGTGCCGCTGCGCCCTTTGCCCGCCTTGCAATGCACCACCACCACTCTCTTCCCTTTCTTCTCGTCGTCAGCCCCCTTATCGTGACCTCGACTCTTCTCCGGCTCATCCAACCGCTGCAGCCAATTCTTCATACTCCCCATCATGGCCGGAATAAGCGCAAACGGCGGCGGATGATGATCCGGGAACGGATAGTGGTGAATGCGCCCGTAGACCTCCTCATCAGGGTACCCCGTGCCCTCAGCGCGAAACTCCCAAATGCACCAATTCTCGCCATGTTTGGCGTCGAGGAAATTCACCAGTTCATCGAGCGGGTTTCGATATGCGCGTTGCGGGTAATTGGATGACGGGCCCGACGTTGCGATGACTGCGGTACCACCGATGGGTAGGCTAAGTTAGCGATAAGTTTAAGTGTCGTCGGCCATGGGAACCGCCGGAGAGAAAAACGAGGGTTCCGTCTCGAGAACACACCGTTATCTGTGACGTAGCAGAGATCTAAATTCGCTTCTGGATGCTGTAACCTGGGTCCGGCTACAATCTGCCGGAGGATCGACGCCTACAGTGGTTAAGAAGCCAAGAAGCAGCACGTCAGTCTCGGCAGTCACTTTAAAGTGGGACGCAGCAGTCTGCAAGGGGGGAGGGGAGAGGAGTATATACCATTTGGTGTCAGATGGACAGGTCACTCTTATCGAATAGATTCAACTTCCGAGGGAAAGAGGAGGAAAGTAGAAGAGGAGATGGTGATGGAAAAGGGGTGAAAGAAAAGGTGGAGAGAATAAAACGAAACTCACCATTCGTAGGGCAGCCCTTACGAAGAGAGTGGAATGCAGTCAGGAACGAACGCGACTGCCAAGCGATCGGTGGGGATTATGTGCAATCTAGACAGAAATGGAGAAAAGGAGAAAACTGGATTTCTGAAGCAGTACAACAGTGATGAAGTCGTGACCGAGTCAAGCGTCGCAAGTCAAGAGATGCTCGGAGGCGCTGACGGGGGCGGATGATGTCACCGCATGCGCATCGAACAAAGACTGGGAAAACAAGACAAGATCACCAACAACAAACAATTACTTTACTAGGCTTTAGTCTGGTTAATCACTATCACTTTATTCCATGGATACGTGCTAATCATTTGGAGTTGAATATTTATGTCATTCGGATATATAGTCACAAAGTAAAGATCGTCATTAAAACATCACATCCACTGGCTGCGTTATTAGTCCAGACATTAAGGATATTAACATAAAGGAAATAGTATAGCTTTTGATCCCCACAAGCACATTCAATATGATACAGGTATATGTGCCCGCTTTCATCGCCTCGCCTCCGGGTATCTATAGTCTTTCAAACCAACGTTCTTCGCTGTTGGTTGCCTCATGGTGTCTGGTATCAAATAGGTATCCAACAGGTCCACACCGATCGCGTGTCACTCGTCGGAGTTATCAAATTAAGCAGAGCCGAACACACGAGTCACCGGGATGGTGAAGTTCGAGGCGGACGCGGTGACATTGGTTTCGCCTTGGGCGTGGAAGGAAGCAGTAAGACCCTGGCGCCAGGAGTGCTCGGCCTGCACGGTGCGGCGAGAGTGAGACTCAGGGGTCACAAGGGCCGTGATGTTGCCGTTGGCACAGGCAATGTAGTCACTTCCGGTCTTCTGGCCCGACGACGAGCAGGTGGTGGTGAAGCCGGGGGTGTTCTCGGTCTGGACGCCGTGGATGTTGAAGTTGTAGATACACTCCTGCTGGGCGCAGGTGGAGGTGAAGTTAGACACCTGCCAGGTCAGAACTGGGCTCTGGGCGCGACGGAGAGGACCGGCCGAGGCGAGGCCGGCGGCAGAGAGAGCAACGGTGAGGATGGAAGTGAGCTGCATGATGGCGAGGTTTGATATGGTAGTATAACTTTTTTGGTGGTAGAAGAAGTGATAAGAGGATGAGACGGAGGAGGAATTAAGAATTAGGAGTAAATAGGAGAGTAACCAGATTATTTGATAGTAGTAAGTGATAGTGAAATCGAGATGGTTCCCAAGGTGGACGGAGGGTATGTTTAAATAGCGAGATTGAGAGTGACTCCTTAAGAACCGGGTTAAAATCCCGCAATTTTTAGCATCAAAACCTCAAACAAAACCAAGAAGACAGTGCCTGTGGCGAAACGACGGATATAAAGTCAGTCCGAATGGCAGTGGAGAGTTTCGACCCCCATGCTCGCAAAGGGTTGTGCATTCTGTCGATCTCGGATTCCTCGCTGACTTTCTCACTGCCCCATTAGGAGTCCCGGTCATGTTGGCAATTCAGCATCTGGGCCATCAAGCTCGTAGGGAAGCGATCAATGCCCTCGTTCTCAATGCGGCGTTCAATTCCCACGATGCAGCCATTCACCTGTCACCTCAATGCGAGGATGCAGGTACGGCGCCACTGGACGAAGTATGCAGAAAGTGCAAGCCTCGGACTTGGGCCACCCTCCTCTCCGACTTGACTTGGCGACGATCACAATTTTAGCGGGCTTGTTTATTTATAGTACTGCAGCAGGATTGTGGTTGGAGCTGCTTATTGGAACGGTTCGAACCATCGTTCCCCTGGTGGAACCCACTCGGCCGTCTCACGCTCTTTCAAACATGGGATTGCTCAAAACCGGGGTTCCCGGGACGGACCAGGAGGTTTGAGAACGCCTGGATGTTGCGTCCAGAGTCTCAGAGTGAGCCCGGGATGAGATCGATCCCATGGAACGGCTCGGTGACCTCGGTCGAAGATGGATCGGGCGGGTTGTTATTGCTGTTATTGTTGGTAGTTGGAGGTTGGAAGATGTTGGGTTTCCCGCCATCAGCAGAAATGATCGGCCCATCCTTCGGAATGCTCCTGGCCAGCGTTGTGAATTCTGATCGGTGGTCGGTCCATCGTGACAGACGGAGAATATCTGGTGCTTCTCGAGGATCGCTTTGATTAAACTATTGTACAGAGAACTTCATTGGCTTTATTTACAGTGGGTTACTCGCTGGACCTGTCTCGGGGATCAACCCCCCGGGCTCATAGTCCTCCCATCCTTCTTCGGCTCGAGTCTTCTCGATGGCCAGTCGCCGTCTCTTCCGTTTTCGCCTTTCTTTATTCGCAGCCAGTCGTTGCGCATACTGTTCTTCGCGCGTCATCGGTCGCCTGATCTGGCGTCGTGGAAGATTACTATACTCGGGCGGTGGATATGAATAGATCTTCTTAAACAAGGGTGGGGATTCTTCGGGAGATTCTGTATCACGACGCGGTAGCTGTATCACTTCATCCCTGATAAGCGGGTGATATCTCAATTGAAGTGCATACTCGCTGGTGGACCGGGAACAGAGCTCCCGAATCTCCACGCACACCTCGTCGTCGGGAGTGAAATCTCGATCCAGCATGTCCTGGAAATACATGATTGCGGATTTGAAATTTCCAGCATCCAAGCAAATAACGATGAGATGCTGAAATGTCATGCTGTTAGGTACCACTGCGAGAGATGCCATCTCGTTAACGACAAACATGCCAGCGTCGGGGGCTTTCGCTCGCCGACACATCCCAATTAGGGAGTTGTAAATCGATGCGTCGGCCTTGGTCGGACATAGCGCATAAAGCTCCTTATATAGTGCAATTCCATCGTCCACTATGGAAGGGTCACCGAGCGCCTCCCGCTCGCACGTTTGAATCACCACCAGGGCGCAACGCAGGGGGATCTCGTATCCCAGCTCTTTCAACCGCTTGAGCATGGCCCAAGCATCGCGCGGATGAGTTCTAGTCTGGATCATGTGGTCAAGGAAGTCATCGGTTGAACTTTCCTCCAGTGCAATGCCCTCTGCATGCATCTGACACCAAACCTCGAACCCTGAGCACAGATCCCCGGTCTTGAGGTAGGTTTCGGCCAGTTTCTCGTAGTCCTCCAGGCCAGGCGCTACGTCGATTTCAACAAGGAATTCCACCACCGATGTAGCAAGCTTCGTATTTCCAGCATGCAATGCGGTCGTCATAACATTTCTGCAGATCCCATGTGATGGCTTCAAGTATCTCAGTTCCACCATTTGCCTCCATACATAGAAGGTGGCTTCATGGTGAGTAGCAGCACTCGCCGCATCCAGCACGTATAGCCACAAATCTGGCGTCATGTCATGGCCTCGGCTGGCTCGCAGACGCATCAGCCGTACTACCTCATCGAACTCTTCAAAATCACACAGATAGTATATGAACAGACTGTATAGCCAGTTCTCGACCATGATCTCCTTGACCTCCATCTTCTCTAGATGATCCAAGGCCAGTTCAAACTGGTGTTCCCGCACAAGGCCAGCCACCACGTAAT
The DNA here is from genome assembly GCA_023627535.1 of Aspergillus sp. S1802E. Taxonomy (NCBI): domain Eukaryota; kingdom Fungi; phylum Ascomycota; class Eurotiomycetes; order Eurotiales; family Aspergillaceae; genus Aspergillus; species Aspergillus sp. S1802E. Next base: position 1,039,249 of record JAMAHN010000006.1, on the reverse strand, counting down.
GCCAGCCGGTAGGACTTAAGGGTAGCCATCGATCTCGTAACGTGTGTAGGATCTCCTGTCGCAATACGTAATCCGGGTGAACCGCAAGGACCTAACCATGAAGATTGCCGTCAGCATCCAGTCGCTTTTGTTTTTCCCACCAAAACGACAGTATAGGATCGCTCGTACCTGTAAGGCAGCATGAAGAGTACCGGAATCTGCAGTTATCTTATTCGCCTCCATCTCCGACAACAGATCGCGAACGTTCTCGGGCGAACCACGCTCCGAATCCGTATTGGCCAATATCAACGCCTTGTAGTGCCGCGTGTCGGGGCGCACATGTCGGTCTCTGATGAGCGCTCGTAGAATCTGAACTGCACCCACAACCTTGGGGCGCTTAGCCGTTAATTCTTGCAGTTGTGCTTCCAACCTCGCCGTCGGCTTTCGCTTAAGTGTATCGGGGACCTGGGATGATCCCGGTGCGCAGTTATTCTGTCGCCGTGACTGGCGTGAAGCTCGTTTTCGAGATCGTGAAGTATCATTTTCATCCCCTTCCGGTTTGCGTTCCCTCTTTGCATTGTGTTCCTGGTGGTTTGCCGTAAGGCTGCTTAAGTATCGCCATGCCGGAGCCGATGTTGAATTTCCTGGGCCGAGCGCAATTCTGGGGCGACGAGTTTTTCTGATGATCGGAGGTGCGGTGTGGGCGAAAGTATCGAGACTGAAAGATGGACAGAGACAGTGCCAGAGTCCATCTAAAAGTAGTGTCCCCCGAGGCATTTCGAGGCCTTGAAGAAAGGAAATACTTCTGCTCTCTAGCTCCGAACCTCTCCCGGAAGATCCATGTATCACGTGATCAATATAACTAACTCACGAAGTACAGCTGACCAAAGGAAACGACGAGGTAAGAGGCCTTCTAGTGGCTTTTATGTGTTGGCTATGAGGAAGGGCTCGGTCTCTTTCAATTCAAAAGAAAAAAAAAATGTGTTCTTAATTAAAAATAGCATAGATGGCACAATTCCCATTGAAAATACAGAGCCATATACGCCAAGGCCATGCTCGACTAACCCGCCTAATGGATCTCCCTAGCAAAACTACCTGCTTGTTCTCCCCCGGGGTATCTATCTTCATCTTTTCTCATTTAACCAGTTGTGTCTCAGTCCTAGTTGCCGCCCCGGCCGCGTCCCCGACCACGACCCCGACCACCGCGGCCGCCTCTGTCGCCTCTGTCGCCCCGGTGGCCACCGCGACCGCGGTTCGGCGGCTGGTTTAGTTGTTGCTCCTTCACGATTTCCACAATCTCTTCGGGGATTCGTAGATATTTGATCTGCGAGACGTTAGCGTTTCATGTCGTTACGGTGGTTCAACGACCGGGGTGTAGATTGCCGTCATACGTTGTTTCCTCGAATGTACACTTCTGGGAGTCGGAAAAACCGATCACCTTCCGGGCTGGTCTGGACAACTTCCTTGAGTATTAAGTTCATCCAGTTGTCGCAATTGGCAAGGTGTCCGTTCAGCGTCTCGCCATTCTTGAGTTCGACAAGCATGGGATGGCCTTGCGCGGCCGTCAGGAGTCCAAGGGGGAGCTGTTCATTGGGTGATTCCTATTAGCTTCAAATCCTCTATACTCTCATTGTGCCAGGTAAAAGAGTAATCTTACCATCCTCGGTGTGTATTGCTCGATATGATTTGGAAGTCCTGTTGGGAAGTGGGAGGTGAAAACACGGAGGACCACCTCACTTGAGAGGACGGAGAGGTTTAATATGGATGCGCTGAAGAATTATGTGGTCAACAGCCCAGTAACAATTCAGGAATGAGCCTGCCCGCTTCGATGTGTTGAGTGTGATAACCAACAAAAGCTCCGCAGCTTCCAGCGGAGATGATCGCAACTTGGGGAACCTCGGAGAAATTAAAGCGCCGAGATCCGCCGGCCATGGGATGCTGTTGCGAGGCTACGGCTTACTTTCTTCCTTCTCACTGCTTGTCTCTCCAGAATCGAGTCATTGCAACGGGAATCTCTTCTTTCGGACTAGAAGAGAAGAATTATTTTTGTCTCTACTACATGGTGTGGGATTGAACTGCAGCAGCTCATCGTGATCAAGTGCGATCATTGCATACATGTAGTTCTCCCCGCTACTATGCGCTGGCCAGCGAGATTAGCATTGTTCTTTGGGGCCCTCGAGCCTGTCTTTTCACAGATTCCTAGTCTGTCGGCAGCTATTCAAAACATGCCTCCTCACATGCTGTTACAGCAGAGTTAGTCTATCGTCTCTTGAGTTTTGACGCATGCACATGTTTATCTCCGTGCCTAAATACCCACATAGATGAACAGAATGCCACCGTGAGAGTCCAGGCCTTATGCCCCGGATCAGCGGATAAGTATGATTCAAGACTGGTAAGAACGCATGCTTTTCACACGGTGCCGTTCCTTGCTTCTGACAATCGATGTAAAGGCTTTAGAATTAAATGTTGGTGTAGCAACAGTAGCCTGTGACGGACAGGGCGTCTCTCTGAATGGCGACGATCTGATCCACAATTGGAACGGCAGCTTTGGATCTGACTCTGGACTAATAACACCACTTTACGGAAATGCTGCGTTAACCATCAACTGGCAGAGCATATGCGTTCAACCTGCAGGGTCATCCGGGGAGGACGCAATCCAGCACCTAACAGTTAGGGTCGAGCGCATTGGAGATGTAATCATCGACGGTGAAGTTGGCTTTACCGCTTCATTCATGCAGATACAGAGACCGGAAATTATCCGACTCTATACTTCACCATGAAATTTGTCCGACAGTGTCTCATTTGTCGAGGATTGGGACAGTACGCAGATGGCGGGCCAACCTCATGAGGAGCAATCGGACGAGACTGTTGAACGACACTGGGATCATTTGCTGCAGTTAAAGACAAGATACCAACAGTTGGCGCTGCAGATCCAAGAGGAAGAACACCAGATCCGAGAGATGCTACAGCAGGATTGTCCTAGCACTCTGTCGAATTGGAAGAATTGCAGGAGTTTCGGATGCAGGTTCAGGATCTCATTGACCAAATTTCCCGACCTGATTCGTCAGATCAGATATCGATTCGGGCCTTTTCCATCGGCACTCCCTGCTAGCCATTGCTCGCAGTGTCCACAGCAAGATGGATGTGAAGGGGCTTCCAAAACAGAGTCAGATCCAACAACCAAGCAGCCAAGCAAGCCACCTCAGAAGGCACCGCACGCTACAGCAACATCGACTTTGCCTATTTCTGCTGCCCCGAACGCCCTTCCAACCGAAACCGAGTACTTCTATAGCGCCCAGAACATCTTTACCATCTGCGTGGTAGTTGTTCTAGCAAGCGCCGTGCTCGTCTTTGGACTCAAACTTTGTCGCAGCACCACGTATTGCCGACGCCGTCGAGCAGACAGGGCCGCGCGCCGCGAGGAGAGACACGCTCGCTGGGCCTACGGATTCGCAGCCCTCAGACTCCGATGGAGACAGTGGTGGGAGGGGAATCCCCGTTCCCACGCACCTGTACCCGCCCAAACACCTTTAGAACTCACATCCCCACCCGACTACAGCAACAACAATAACATGTCAGCCATCGAACAACCGCCAGATCAACCCCCGTTTTCTGACACCGAGTCCGATCTTTCATCCGAGCCGGGCGTCATGCAAGCCGAAATCCGCGGCTTCCGACAAGCGCTCGAGTATGTTGGGCAGCTTGTGCGAGGTCCAGACCGCGAGCGGCGCTCTTCTTCTCGAATCGACTCGGACCATGAGATTTCGGAACTCCTTGGAAGGACGAGGAGACAAGGCAGGCCTACCATTGTACACACGGCCGCGTCGTCGACAGCTGGCCTTTCGACGGTGCTTTCAACGGGTACAAGCAGCTCGTTGACTCTGGATACGCCTTCGTCTGTGACGGTTGATACGCTAGAGGTTTCGGAGACAACTGGTCCTCCTCCTAGCTATCATGCATAATGGAGCTATTGTATTATTTCTTTCTTTTTGGCGATATTCCGATTTGTACAGTATATATATTTATGACCAATTTTTTGATTCATGAATGTTTAGAATTACATTGGAAGCTTCTTTTAGGCAATAGAGGCAAAAGAAAAAAGAAACCAAGACCGTTGTCGCACCGCGGTATAAATAGATGGGGAAAGCCAAAAGAAAGAAGAGAGAAGAAAAAGAACAGCCCTATCAATTAGACCTTTGCCCGCTTCGTAGCCGAATCATTAACATCCTCGTCATCTTCCTCGTCCTCATCGTCTTCCACGGTGAACTTGCGTTTCGCGCGCTGGTCTTTACTGGAGCCCGCCTCATCCACAACCACGGTCGTTTCCAGATCACCAATCTCGTCTTGTCTAGCCTTCAGGGCCTCTTCGCGCTCGGTGAACGCCTTGAGTAGAACCTCGTAGCCCTCTTCCACGTTCGAGACTGTCTCTTCGAGCTTCTCGATCCGATCGCTCATGTCTAGCTGGATGAGCATATCGCGCGACCGCTTGAAGAGACGCTGCTTCACGAGCATGCGCCACCAGTAGTATTTCCGCTCGCTGGGGTCCTCGGCGTTGGATTTCTTGATCAGAAGTCGGGCCATGTTTGCGCCGCCCTCGTGGCGGTTTTTGGCGGGGATCTGGCCGAGGAGATACATCTCCAAGATATGGGCGAATTGGGTCGGGGCGATCTTGAAGGTGAGGCGCATGTCGTTTAGGAGTTTGGTGGGAATGATAGCGGAGGTTGGAACGCGGCGTGGACGCTGCTTCTTGGAGTATGCGCTGTTGGGGTCGGGGTTGATGTCTACCTTCTGTTTCAGGAATTCGGGGTACAAGATGTGATAGTCGGCGGTGTCGCGGAGCGCATCGAAGGCTTCGTTGGGGTCCTCGACTGTCAACTCGACGATTGTCGGGTCGTCGGTGCAGGCTGTATGGATGGTCGTGTACAGATGGGTACCGTGTCCGGAGCCTTGGTGGGGAGGTAGAATCAGGAATTGAGCGATGCGCAAGCGGGCGGGAAGCTGTGCAGGTCTGATCTCTGGGAATGGGAAAGATTCGGTCCGAGTAACTGCTTTTTGCAGTTGATCTTTCTCGTAGAGCCACCAGCGATAGGTCGTCGCATATCCAACTAGCGAATATTGCGAGGCCGTCGGGGTCGGCGGTGTCACCTTCTCGTATCTAGAATTCAAGTTTAGCGCTGTGGACAATTAATCGTGGAATTGGCGGCGAAGGGCTCTTGCATACATGAAGTAAACGGTCCATCTTTCTAAAGTCCACTCGGGGTCATCGGTTGCCAGAGGAGTCCCGGCTTCGATAAACAGAGAAACGAAGATCTGCGCTCGGTCCAGCAGTTGTTGCACCTTGGGGTCGGCGAGAGAGCCCGCCCAGATCTCATAAGACCTCTGCCCGGTGACATAGCTGTGCACTAGCTTGCCCGGCGGTACGAAGTCTTTCGCATCCGCCTCTTCTTGAACCGCTTTCTCGTAGTCGGGGAGGTTTATAAAGGCCTCTACATAGATCGAGCATTGACGTTAGAAATCGACCCCGAGATGAAAAAGAAAGACATGGAACGTGGACGAAACGCTTACCTTCAGGTAGCCAAGGCTTGAGCGTCTTCAAAAGGTCGACTGCCGAGGCATCTCCCACGGTTTTGAACTTCTCATCGTAAGAGATAAAGACGTGCGGGCGCAGGTCATGAGCTGCGAATCGCAAACGGATAATCAAGCCTCTGTAGCCGAAAATTTGCTCCTCGTCCCCAAAGATCGGATACGTAAACTGCGGGTGGAAGCTGGAGAGTGTCTTTGGCTTTTCTTCGCCCGGCTGAACGACGGTGATGTGAACGGCATCGTTGGCGTCGCAGGTCCCTAGGAAAAACCGTTTCATGTCAGCTGGCCTGGAACTCGAACAGACAGAATGACAGGATGGATTGATTACAGTCGCCTTCGCTAGCCATTTTTGCGACCACGGCAGAAAATCGAGAGTTTCAAGAAGGGTGGGTGGGATTGCACAGTTGATCGAAGACAGAGGATGGACAGGCGTCTTTGCTCTGGCCGGCGCGTGTCGAACGATCCGTCCGTAAATCGCGTTGCGCGGGAGCTGGGAGGTTATAACCGCTTCGGGATTAGCGTCCCTGCGCCTAGGGATCCGCTGCGCTGATACGTCATTCTTCAGACTGAGTACTCCCGCAGTATGCACCAGGGAATCTACTTATGGATTTAGAATTTCTTTGAAGAAGAAAAGAAGAAACTGTGAGTGCATCTCCAGTTCAACATTCACTTATAACTTTACTTTTCCCAATGGTTGTTGACCATCAGAGACTCGGAATTCGAGGAGTGCTGTGCACCTACTAGCCTAGTAGTGCAACAAAGTGACATGCACCCTATGCAGAATGAATAGTCCCGTGCAGACTAAAGTACTTGAAGGATGAAGGAATTATCAATTATGCCTGCAGTATGGCTGGGCTTCAAACAGACCGGATATACTTCGTGGGCGCCATACCCGAAGTGAAAGAGCTAGTAACTAGATGCGGGGGAACTTCACATCCTCGGTCGTTCTCCAACTACAACAACACCTTGATATCTTGGCCTCGATACTCGCAACAGCATGTCAAATACGGAGCCCCAGCGAATTGCCCTCATTGGGCTCGGCACCATCGGTGTGTCTATGGCGGCACTCCATCTGGCCCGCGAGAATACCACGGTGGATGTGTTCGACACTCGGCCAGACTTCGAGCAATATTTGCGCAAAACGCTCCCAATTTTCATGGGCCACCACTTGACATCCGATATCTCCAAGCCTGACTCGGTATTACCAGAATCGGTGGTCACGTCACTGCTAACCTCCGGTCGCCTACAAATTCACACCTCGCTGGAATCCGCTTGTGCGTCTGCCACCATCGTCCAGGAGCAGGGGCCAGAAAATGTCGCTTTCAAGCAATCACTCTGGAAACAGGTGGAGTCACTAGCACCGGCATCCGCACACCTCTGGACGAGCACATCCGGCATTGCGGCCTCGATTCAGCAAGGTCAGATGTCCGACAAGACGCGCTTGTTAGTGGTGCATCCTTTCAACCCGCCGCACATCATGCCACTCCTCGAGATCGTGCCTTCTCCCGATACCTCGACAGAGCGGGTGGAGTTTGCCCGTGCATATTACTCCGTGGCAGGGTCGAAGCATCGACCCGTGGTGATCAAGAAAGAGATCCCGGGGTTTGTTGGGAATCGACTGGCGTTTGCGCTTCTCAGGGAGGCATGCCATCTGGTGCAGGAGGATGTGGTGAATGCAAAGGATCTCGACACCATCCTAATGGCCAGTCTAGGACCGAGATGGGCGGGGAATGGTGTGTTCGAAAGCTACCAACAAGGTGGCGGAGAAGGTGGTATCGGGGCCTTTTTTGACAAACTTGAACCGACTATACAACAGACGTGGGATGGACAAGGAAGAGTGAATTTGGTGGGGAATGGTGAAGAGACTCGTTGGAAAGACAAAGTGATCTCTCAGGTGAACGAGGCTTATGGGACTTTCACCAATGGGCAGGTCCTAGAGAAGGAGGCGAGGCTGAAGGAATTTGTGAATGTACAGGCAAAGGAATATGGGCATCTTGAAACTGAGCAGTGAGTATACTCCGAACGATATTTATGCTTAGATGAATAGACATCTGTCATACTTGAGTTCATGCTCTGCAGAGCCAAATGTTGAAATCACCCATAAGAAACCCACCGGGATATTTTTCGCACCCATTGGGATATCCCTCGTCGAGATAATAGATCCAATCATAGTGAGAATAAACAGTGGTTCTTCAATTCATCTCATTTTCTTTTCTCCTGGTCTCGTCTACCTCGATTTAAAGCCGTCGGTCCGTTGCGGAAAAAACCATTCACGCCCCACACTGTACTTTGTACTCTACGAAGGAATCCTTTTGTACAGAAATAGTGGGTTGATTATCTTCAAAGGCTATATATTATAGGAAAAGAACCTAGATTCGTAGAGTTTTGTGCTGGCTGCTTCAAGCTGAGGGGTACGTTCCTGGAGTAGACGGATTAATTCGTTCTCTTCCGAACGTTGGTTTCTTCTTCATTTGATATCAGATCTGGCTGCGGGATAAATTGCCTTCTGGCATGCTTAAGCCTTGAAGGCCCCGACTGACTGCATGGATTGTGAGGACGGTGTCGAATTCTGGGCAAGTCATAAGATGGCTCTAACAATACTTGTCTGTATTGGGGTCCTGGGCCACTGGGACTTCCCTCCATCGATCAAATTCAGCAAGGAGTTAGTAGAAACCTCACAACGTAGCTTTTGATAGGGCAGAATGATGATTAGTTACGGCAAAGAGGAAAATGCGGTCATTTTCTCAACCACTGGAGCGCAGGTATCATCACCAAGGGTGGGTGGACCACTCCTAATGCAATGCTTCTTTGTGCTAAGACCCCGACTCAAGAGGCGGGACCCCTGTTCCAATGGCTGCCAACTCATTTCCAGAGCGTCCAAAGACTCGAAGAGGCCTGGGTAATGACTGTGATCTATATACTCAGCCTCGATAGAAATGACCTGATCCAAAGAGGCTGGCCAAACCGAGTCTCGATCTTGACTTTCAATCAACCCGCTCTTGCCCATCAGGTAACGCCGAGACTAAGACATGACCATAGTCATTTAATCCGACATGAAAGAGAGGAATAAAACTAGTCTCAAGACATTCAGTACCGATATGTCCAAGATCCTCACCTACACCAAGAAAATGCTTCGGGAATGACAACACCGTTCTCTGCCCACATACAGCATTTTATCCTCTAGAAGATAGTCGCTAAACTAACTCAAAACTCAAGTTGCGGGCTGCGTGGGTTGGAGTATTGGAGGTTCTCGTCATAGTGGTTGTCAAATAGAGGTAAAGGATCCTGACCATGGAGATTATGCATGTTCATAAGAACATTAGCGAGTGTTTCATAGACAACGTTTTGCATTCATGAGCAGTTTCATAGTTATAATTCGTATTATTGAGTTCGAGTATACAATAAGAGTGTTTTCCGCGGCAGATTTTGGCAGCGACAAAACGAGTCTTATTGAACATTACTGGCAGATACCTGGATGGAGGAAGGCGTTTAAATGCAATCAAGGGCGGCAGAAGGATTAATCATTATCCGTAACAACCGATGGTACGGGATAAATCTGGAGTACATCTACCCAATACATCGTAAGTAATCATTAAATTAGATTGAAATAAACATGATTGCAGATGGTTGGTTCCCGACACAGTTTTGCTGCAACGCCGTCTGATATAACAATCTCCAGAGTACTATCATTATCGTTATTGATTATCATTGACAATTTCCGGGACGGCGATTCCCCTGGCGCTGTGGGTCTTCCCGTCGTCGGCCTCCGTTCCTCTTCCAACTGCGGCGGATCGCAATCTGTCCATCCCACGCCACGCCCTCGTCTGTCTCCCAGGTACCCGTGCAAGGAAAACGCTTTTCCCCGGTCTTCGCTCCCATATCTTTCCGTTGGGCTGTTGGTTGTCATTATTCCGAGGCCCGCGAATTTTGGTATATTCAGAGAAGGTTATCGTCGAATTGGCAGAATGTTTGAGATTCTCTAAAGCAGCACAGACGCAGCTCTGGAAATCGACTAGCCAACCATGGAGGGACTTTTCACTCTGCTCGCTTTGAGCATTGTGATGGCAATTACGTGAGCCTCGAATGCCTGCATCTTCTCTGCGCCTGCGACTGTTCGATCGGCAAGCTGACAGCATCGTTCTCTCGTCTGTAGATCTTTTGTCGTCGGCTCATTACCACTTGCTTTTACTCTATCGCCCTCGCAACTTAGACTTATATCTTCAATTGGAATGGGAGTTTTGGTGGGAACATCCTTGATTGTTATAATTCCGGAAGGAGTGGAAACCCTATATAGCGCGAGCTCAGTGAGCCGCCAGAAAGATCTCAGCACTCGTTCGACATCGGCAGTCAGCTGGCAGCATGCAGTCATTCCGTCTGTTATCCCAAATGACATCTCCGGCGACTCCGATCAGTTCATACACACCTCGTCAGAATCATCCATCGATGACTCGATTACCGTTCACGTCCCCACAGAGCATTTGCAGCGGCGGAAGGAGAGTCTATCGGATGACGGCGCAGACCACGACTCCGAGCATGACCACGAACACGATGGCAGCTCACCGCATGCCTGGATTGGCATCGCGCTTGTCAGTGGGTTCATTATGATGTACTTGATCGATAAATTGCCGGAGTTTGCAAGCCCGTCCAAACAACAACGACCGCCCCATCACATTTCATTGGACAACCTGGGTTCCGGCCTGCGACGGAACTCGTCGCCTTCACGTGAAGGAGGGCTGTTAGATGCCGGTAATATCCCTAAAAGCAGCCACAGCTTCGCAACAACTACCGGTCTTGTCATCCATGCGGCTGCCGATGGAATCGCCCTGGGAGCGTCCAGCTCCGATGCCGGCTTGAGTTTTATAATTTTCTTGGCTATCATGGTTCACAAAGCGCCGGCTTCTTTTGGTCTTACATCCGTATTGCTTAAGCAGGGGCTCTCTAGCCGTGCCGCGAGGGCTCATTTGTTGGTTTTCAGTCTAGCGGCGCCCGTGGGAGCTCTGATGACCTTCCTCTTTGTCCAAGTCATCGGTTCTGGCTCTAGCGGCGACGAAACAGGCACTAGGTGGCGTACAGGCGTGCTTCTACTGTTTTCGGCAGGCACCTTCTTGTAAGTTCGGCGTCGCGTGGAATAATCTGCAGGGTGGCAGCAGCTAACTGTCGGTCCTCTCTCTAGGTACGTTGCGATGCACACGATGCAGGAAAACAGCCCAAACTCGGGTGCACGTGAAATACAGGTGAATGGATATGGCGATCCTCGAGACCTGCCTTCTTCGTCCGAAAAGTCAATGAGAGACCTGATCGCGTCTGTCATTGGCATGATTCTGCCGCTGTTTCTGCAGATAGGCCATGCTCATTAAAGTACTATATACCTTTCGTGTTTTTTCGTGTTTTGCCTGTTTTGATTTGATTCGAAGATTTAATTGATAAATTTCTGTTCTAGCACTTTTTTTGTCTTTATTTGGATGTTACATCAAGAGTTCTGTTTAGACATGTACATTGAATCTTTCAGGGGGTATTGGAAATGATACAGTTGAGTGGCTTCAGTTGTGGTTGTGACTATGCCGTGATATCCAGCATGACGAAGAAATACGTCTTGCTGTACTCATATTTGCTATTGATGATGCTAGCCGATTTCTTGCCAGAAAACAATATATAATGATATTTGCCAGGAAAAGGCAGTCATCATTACATGTTTTCAAGATCATATTTACGTAGGAATTCGCTTTGTGGAGGGTAAATAAAGAGCGAGCACCGTCCCGAGCAGTCAGGAAATTTCTCCTCATTACAAACCATCGAGTCAAATCTTTGAAATTCTCGTCAGTCTGACATAGTTCCATGGTCACTGATTGATATCAGGCACCACCGGTCACTTTGACGGCCGCTAAAAAGAGAGCAATCTTGGTTCAACATTTTGCCGAGCATCCGAAAGGTTAATTGAAGACTTTACCCTACTTTATACGTACACCACATCTGGGTCTATGATTGGGAGGACCGAAAGGGAAAAGTAAAGATGGCTATTTTCTTACTCCAATGCGAGCGAGTTGTAGGATGGAGGCTCTCTTACGTTTGAGTTATGCTGAGCTGAGCAGAGCATTCTTCCATTCTTTTTTCTTTTTTTTTTTTTTCTTCTTCTGTTTCCCTCCTTCCTATACCCCTGGTGATTCCTTCCCTTTACTATAGCTATATAACTGGACATAAATAGTACCTACCTATCTTGCTCCATGTTGCAGTGAAGGAAAACTAACGGTACAAGTCTAGGATCATCCGTATTTGAGCAAGTATCATTATACGATAAGTGGCTGTCTGCAACCTCTCAGCTCCCAACGGCGGCAACGTCTCGACCACGAGTTGTTCTCCATAGTTGGGTGGAGCCCGGCATCATCGACTGAGTGAATCAGCCAGCGTGCAGATTGCTTGGCGGCCTCTTTCATCTCTTAGTGTCAGTGACCGCACCTGACTTGGCTTGGTCCTTGACCTTTCTCTCCCTTCCCGTCGCATGATCGAGACTCGCCCTTCCTCTGGCTTCTTCTCCGCTTGCTGAGGCTGGCTGGCTGGCTGACTTTGCGATCTCATCTTGCTGCTGCTCCCTTGGTAGGTCCAGCTCTATACTAGATTCTCTTTTCTCTTTCTTTCTTTTTCTATTCTTACTTTTTCTCCTTTTCTCCTTTTATCCTATCTTTTCATCCGTTCTATGTCCTGAACATTTACTATTCGCCATATCCTCCTTTTACTCCGTACATTCTCCCCTCTTACTCTTACTACTACTGGGTGCCCCCCTATTATCCCACTCCCGACTATCACCCGCCAGCTTCCCCCGAACCGCCCGTTGGAGATCACCAACCATCTTTAATCTTCCATTCTCCTTACCCACCATCCCTTCGTCGACCTGATTCTTTTCTACTTCCATAATATCAATTCTCCTTCCCTTTAATATCTATCATTTCTTTACTATTCTATTTTCTCTCCCCCTATCGCCCTCGCTCGCTATCTTTACTATCTATGAATGAATCGCTCGTCAGAGGGTGTGGTGCGGAACAAGTTCAATATATTCGTGCGAGCTAGGCAGAGTAATCTAGCGCCTTAGTGCACCTTCTATAAACTCGGTATTATATGATCATTCCTTGGACGTGATTTCTTCAGTTGGTTCGCAGCGGGATGAGTCCGCGGAGTATTCCAGAGTCGCCGGCGACAGCGCAGTCCCGGCAGTGCGCGTCCACAGAACCAGTCGCTTCCCTTTCTGATAGCCATCCCAAGCCGGTATCCTCTTCCAACAGACCCATTACTTCGATTCCGGCAAACCTCTTACCGTCAGCACCGGCTTCTCCTCCCACTCCGGCCCCTAGTCCCACGCCTCACCAGGGACACCTGATATGGCAGCCCGTCGATGACGACTATGATAACTTCGTGACGAATGCGAGAATCCATTTCTCATCGCTTTCGAATTCTAAGAAGCACAGATTCCTAGAGGATATCCTTGGTTTATGTGACAGTCAGCAACTCAGCTTTGTCTCGAGCTATGTCGCCCCCCGCTTGAGAAAGGACCCCTTTGATGTGTTTCCAAATGAGCTGTGCCTGAGGGTAAGCAATCTCCCACGTGTTATGGCACTGGCCGGTTTCGGTCTGTGATCCGTGCCAAATGCTGACATCTCTCCTCTTTTGTGTGAACAGGTGCTCTCCTTCATAGACGATCCCAAGACTCTCGCAAGAGCTTCCCAAGTCTCGAACCGCTGGCGCGATCTCCTGAATGACGACATAACCTGGAAGAACCTCTGTGAGAAACATGTCTATGCATGCCGAAGGTTTTCGGAAGACCGGGACTTTGTCGAACCGTTACCGAACCGAACCGCCCTCAACGTCTCACATCCACGCCGTGTTAGCAGTTCGCAGTCGAGCTCGACCTTCCCCGGCCTGCAATCCCGAGAGAGCTTTCCCGGGTTGCCACACAATCTATCCGGAGACTTGCTCCCAGGGATAGGACCGTCACGAAGACGTCGACCTCGCCCATTATCCTACAGGGCGCATTTTAAACAAAAATACATGGTGGAATCGGCCTGGAATAAAGCCGGGGTGTGCGCGCAGCGATATATCACTCCCGACCAGGGGGTTGTTACGAGCCTTCACTTAACCCCTAAATACATCGTGGCTGCGTTGGACAATGCCAAGATCCATGTGTACGATACGAACGGGAATAATCAAAAGACGCTAAACGGTCATCTAATGGGTGTATGGGCCATGGTTCCGTGGGACGACATGCTCGTGAGTGGTGGTTGCGACCGGGACGTTCGAGTTTGGGACTTGGTTACAGGGTAAGTGAATCCTTCAGCCCAGTCAGAACTAGGGACGGCTAACAGCGCACGGTGTAAAAGAGAATCGATCTGCACGTTACAAGGCCACACGTCAACGGTGCGTTGTCTCAAAATGGCCGACAAGAACACGGCCATCTCCGGGTCCAGGGACACCACGCTGCGCATTTGGGACCTAAAGAGGGAGGTTTGCAAGAATGTTCTCGTTGGGCACCAAGCCAGTGTCCGATGCCTGGCCATACAGGGCGACACTATTGTTTCCGGAAGTTACGATACCACTGCCCGCATATGGAGTATATCTGAAGGGCGATGCCTACGGACCCTCCAGGGCCATTTTAGTCAGATATACGCGATTGCTTATGACGGTAGGCGAATCGCCACGGGCAGTCTTGATACGTGTATCCGGATCTGGGACCCCCAAACCGGTCACTGCAATGGTATCCTGCAAGGGCATACCTCCTTGGTGGGACAATTGCAGATGCTAGGCGACACCCTTGTCACCGGAGGATCGGACGGGTCCGTTCGCGTCTGGTCTCTGACCAAGAATGGCCCCATTCATCGACTTGCAGCCCATGACAACAGCGTGACCAGCCTCCAGTTTGATCATTCGCGTATTGTCAGTGGTGGTAGTGATGGTCGGGTCAAGGTCTGGAGTCTGGAGACTGGACAGCTTCTCCGTGAGCTTTCCACGCCCGCCGAGACTGTGTGGCGGGTGGCTTTTGAAGAGGAGAAGGCGGTGATTATGGCCAGTAGATCTGGCCGTACGGTCATGGAGGTAGGAAGACACACCGTTGATTCCGTTTGATGACCAGAACACATTTGATTAACCATTCATACGACAGGTCTGGGATTTCTCACCACCCCCTGAGGGTATCGAGAACGACTCCGTTCTCGTTGACAGTGGCTCAAGTACACCTGCCATGCGCCCCTCACACGACAGTCGACCTCGAAGCTTCTTTTCCGACACGGCTTCGCCGACAGCTCAGGGCAACGAAGATGATCACATCATGGCGGATGCTCCGTCCTCGTGATGTCCACGATTCGATGTTCGAATGACGATCATGTAGTATTCCTTTCCTGTCTTACGACTTTAGACCCACCGCATGACATATTGTCATTATGTCTATTCTCCTTACCAATCAACCAAAGGACCTCCGCTCACCATCACGGGGACACGGCCTTTTCCTAGCCATCGGCAGCATTTGCATTACGGGTGTTGGTTCTACTTGTTCTCTTCCAGCTTTGTCGTTTTCTCCTATATCAATGAACACCATTGAGGCGTTAGACTGTCGGGAATAGTGAGGCTTTTGCGCGACTGAATTATTTGTCTACGGGCATGCAGGGGGATAATTATCTCTTCGTTTATCGTTATTTCAAGCTTTTTATTACTATTTCTTATTGTTCTAGTTTTCTTTGCAAGAGTTAGATGATACCATCATCGGAAGATGCTATATTTGAATCAAAAGAGCTTTTGTTTGTCTGCAAGTCTTTGGCCCTTGGTACGAAGCATGCGACCGATAACTGAATTCCATCTCCGTACTCCATACTCTGTCCCTGGAAATCTTGGCGATGACTAAGCAGCTTCCCCGGCTATGCTTCTCCGCTCGACTTCGAGAAGTTGAGGACTTAATCGCCACTAGCCTTCAAACGATTCGTCTTGTTTCGGAAAGAGAAATCGTGTCAAATCCAGTGCTTTTAAACTTCTCATCCACAAGAATTTAGGGATATCTTGCAGAAGAGAAGCCGAGGCATCTTCACCTGCGTATCCAGTTCACTATGCCCGACTGCCAGGCAGGCATATTCATTGCGCAAGCAGCCCGGCCTTAACCCACTGATCGTTTGACCACTGTCGCCAAGCGAATGCACTACATTTCGACCTCTCGTATCAGACAACATAACATTTCCGACGAGGCATCTTCTCCCCACCTTATTTCGAGTTTGCCTTTAGTCCCCTCCGTGTAAACAAGCATGGTATATGGCGGAAAGCCAAGTACGGGGTGCTATCTGTGCCGCAAGCGGAAGATCAAGGTAGGACGAAGATCCACTCCTCTGCATGGTGTGCATGGAAGATGGCCGTTATTTGCGCCTCTGGTTGAAGACAATGCTAAGTTTGACGTCAAGTGCGATGAAGCGGTGCCCCAGTGTCGAAATTGCCTGGTGTATGGGCGGCCATGTCCCGGTTATCGGCAAGACACTATCTTTCGGAATGAGACGCAGAAGGTGGAGCAGCTTATGAGGAAGAATAGCGTTGTCTTCGTCGATAGTAATCGACAACGAAGCCCGAGCCTGAGTCCGAGCACGTCCCCCGCGAGCGGAGACAGTCAAGGGTCTTCTTCCTTGTCGCTGTACCGGGTTGCCGACTCCGGGTGGGATGAGCGAGCTGTTTGCTACTTCTTTGATCAATTCACGACTCTGGAAGATCAGGAGGTATGTATTAATCATTTGGGATTTCTGCCGTCGCTGTATGCGACGTGTCGAGATATTGGATACGACGGCTCCGTGTCTTCTTGTTTAAGGCTGGCGGTCGACGCAACGGCCCTGATCACGCTGGGTCACGAGGTCAAGGCACCGCCCCTGATTATCAAGGCGCGGGATTGTTATGGCTTGGCCATCCGAGGACTCCGGCAAGCACTGGCTTCGAAGACGCAGGCCGTCAAAGACGAAACCTTTGCAACAATGATCCTGCTGTGTCTGTTTGAAGATATCACGGGCGAACGGAACGGGCTCACGAGCTCGCATACCGCGGGGTTAGAGCTTCTCGTTAAGCTGAGAGGCGAGAGCCAGCTGGGCAACGCGCAGGGTCGGGAATTGTTTAGCTTTGCATATGCTCATAATGTTAGCCACATCTCGACATCGCCCCGTCCTCAGGTCTTGCCTAGATGTAACTGACGATTTTTATTTTCTAGCACGTCGAGATCCTAGCGTTGAGAGAGAAGCCTCGATACGGCACGGATTGGATTGTCGAGCAATTGGATTCCTCCGACCCGGTGATCGGATTAATGGTGGGCGCGTCGAAACTCAGTCGGCTATTCCTCGAAGCTTCTTCCTACCAGGGACCGTTTGGACTCGTGGAAATCGAAAAGCTTGTCTCATGGATCGATGCTGGGCGACTTATGGATCTGGAACTCAGCCGATGGGCGCAACAACTCCCGAACAATTGGCTTCCGCTTGCCGTCTACTCGCCCACGGGCGAAGCGCTGCTCACCTACCAACGCATCGCCGTCGCGACCATCTGGAAATACTACCGAGCCGTGCGGATCATCCTGCAAAAGATGATGCTCGAGCTACGCCAAACTCTCGCCTCGGTGGTCGACCAGCACGACGACACGTACAAGGACGTCTTCCAAGGCGACGCCAACGTGAAAGACGTGATCCAGGACATGATCGCCGACACCTGTCGCAGCATCCCCTACTGTTTCGGCGACGTCGACATGAGCGGGAACCCGCCCTCGTCTTCAATCAACGATAAGCCCCGCATCCGCGCCATCTACGGATACATCATGCTGTGGCCGTTGTGGTATATCTACTCCTGCGGGCTCGCGACGCCGGCCCAAACGGAGCAGCTTCATGGTGCTCTTGCCCGTGTCGGTTCTGCGTTGGGGATTCGACTGGCGCTTGTATTGGCCAGGGATAACGGGCCCCCGAGTACGCCACTGGGAAATAACCCTTTCTTGAATCCTATGGGGGATTTTGCGTTCCCTATGCAATAACAGGACCTCCACCATTTTTTTTGTTTTCTTGAGCGAGGCGTATTTCTCGGTACATTTTATGGGTACATATTATGCTTTTTAATCTTCAACCTAGGTAAATAATTAATAACTACATATTTCCTATCATGGCTTGTGTAGGTCAGGCCAAGTTATGCAAACATAATACTTTTTCGTCTCGCACCACACAAATGCACAGGCTGCCTGAACGATGATGCCATGATTGAAAGTACCTGATGGATGCAACCGACGGCAGCCCGCGGAAGTAATGACGTCATGATCGTTCCTTGTCCCTCCAGCTCATCCAGGGTGACCGACAGCACAACGCTAGTTCCTCAGCCACCGCATCAGCTGTCGATTAGTCCATAGTTCTGTCGATGGGTGAATAGATCGATAGATTGAAAGATGGGTAGATTGATAGCTAGAATTGGAGAATGGCTGTCGGAATTCGGCATCGTGGTCCAGATCTATACATTCAGCTGTGCCGGTCTAGCCGTTCGCATCGACTTGTTTGGGTGGGCCGGATAGGGAGGGATCATTGTCCTTGTCTTTCCAGCTGGAACGTGCAGGGCAAACATCATTGCTTGGGTGTTAACTAAGGTAGTTAGTTGATCGGTTCCTCGGCTGGGAGGGCAGGGCGGATCTGTTTGCTGACGACATTGCTTGCTCCGGGTATTTAGCTTTGGGAGTTTGGACTGACTGTGCCGTACTACATACCTACTACCTACTACCTAGACTTTGACGGCTCTAATTATTCTCTCTCTCTCTCTCCTGTCTTTCTCCCTCGTTGGGTCAATTTAATTTGATTTCTTGTAGACTATTGATCTTTCTGTTGCTCACTCGGCGGAGATACAATGGCGACTCAAGAGCGCAAGCTTCCCTTTGGGAAGATCGAGCCTAATTCTGCGAGATATTTCGCTAGTTGTACCGTGGGAGGCATTATCGGTAGGTGTTCTATGGTTTCCAGAAAGGAACAGTGCTGACCATTGTCCTTGTGGATTGACAGCTTGTGGTATGTGTACCTCTTCATCTCATGGGGAATTAACTCCCACGCAATTTGTTTCTAACAAAGTACTATAGGACCTACACACACCTCCGTCACACCTCTCGACCTCGTAAAATGCCGCCGTCAAGTCGACCCGAGCATCTACAAATCCAACCTCTCCGCCTGGCGCTCCATCTACGCCAAAGAAGGCCTCCGGGGCGTCTTCTTCGGCTGGTCCCCGACCTTCATCGGCTACTCGTTCCAAGGCGCCGGCAAATACGGCTTCTACGAATACTTCAAGTACCTGTACGGCGAGCAACTGTTCCCGAACATGAACCGCACCGCCGTCTTCCTGGGTGCCAGTGCCTCGGCTGAGGCGCTCGCCGACGTGGCGCTCTGCCCGCTCGAGGCGATCAAGGTGCGCATGCAGACGACGCTGCCGCCGTATGCGCAGACCCTGCGTGAGGGGTGGAGTAAGGTCGTCGCGAAGGAGGGGTTTGCGGGTCTGTATAAGGGTCTGTATCCGTTGTGGGCGAGACAGATTCCGTATACGATGACCAAGTTCGCGACGTTCGAGGAGACCGTTAGTGTTATCTATAAGACGCTCGGGAAGCCGAAGGAGAGCTTCAATGGGTTGCAGCAGACTGGCGTCAGTTTCTTGGGTGGTTACATTGCGGGCATCTTCTGTGCGATTGTCAGTCATCCGGCTGATGTCATGGTTAGCAAGTTGAATGCTGATCGGCAAGGTGCGTTGTTTTTATTCCCCTCTCCGGGTTTTGTCTTCTTCGTTATCTTCTTGGCCTTGTGGACTGACTGGTGAGTGTAGCGGGTGAGTCGGCGATGAAAGCCGTGTCGCGGATCTATGGAAATATCGGGTTCTCCGGGCTGTGGAACGGTCTGCCGGTTCGGATCGTCATGCTGGGAACGTTGACCGGCTTCCAATGGTTGATGTAAGTGACCCTGCGACGCCCGTCTTGAGACGCATCGTCGATCGCTAACCGTGTCGATAGTTACGACTCCTTCAAGGTGTTCCTTGGTCTTCCGACCACTGGAGGCCACTGATTTTCGGTTTGATTGTATTTAGATCATTATGATAGCGATGATTTATGGTTCTTCTCAATGTCATTATCACTGTAAAGGAAGCCAATGGTTCGAGCACTAGAGAGTAGAGAGTAGAGAGTAGGAGTAAACGAAGCTAGTGTTCGCGATAGTCAACACCAACGTCGGCTGACCGCCTTCGATCTCGATCCGGCAGAAACGACGGACATCCCGACCATCTCGACTTCTCCAGTCTTGAATCCTCCCGGCGATTGCGGCTGCAGCGGTTGTTTCACTTTGATATAATCCTCTCTCATCGACCATCTGAGCTGGAGAGTCTTCGTCATATTGGAAAACATAATCCTTCCCCGTCAAACCCTTACATAGAGCCTTCAACCCGTCGAAAGGGATCGGACCGGTACTTTCGCATCCTGTGAAGCCGAAGCCATTAAGAGCACCAGCCTCGCTTTACCTTTTCTCCCTAGAAAAGCTTGACAGCCAAGCCTTACGTCCTGCCTTAATCCACTGATTCTTTTCACACCCGGCCATTGCCACGTCTACCTCTTTTCATCTTCCTATCGCACATCCTTCCCTCCGCGATATCTAGCTCGAAACCTACGCCCATCCATCCCGGCGCGCATCCATCTCAACCACCACCAACCAGCCAGACACAATGGAATCCACCAAACACTCATTATCAATACCCTCCTCCAATCCACCCAGTGTCGAGGTAGCCTACAAACGCAAATGCATCGCCCTCAAGAAGCGCCTAACCGAGATCGAAACCGAGAATGAACTCATGCGCCTCCGCAACCGCCGCGGCTGGCAATACATCCAGAAGATGCGCCTGGAGTCATGCATCCTGCTGGAACGGCTCTCCAAGGTCACCGGCATGGCTGAGGAGGCTCAGTCTGGCGTGGACCCTGAGTTGCGCGCCAGAGCGGCTGCCCTCATGTCGAATACCTCTGCCTTGAATGGCAGTGCGGGTGACTCTGCGAAGCATGCTAGGTATTATGAGGATGAGACGGAGGGGAGCTCGGATGAGCAGCCGCCTACGGTATGTTATTTGGTGTTGTTTTTTTTGGGGGGGGAAGTCCTTCCCTCGCCGTCCTTTTTCCACACCCTACCTATTCTCTAAACACATCCAACTAACTGATCTCCCATAAAGCCCCAAGAACGACCCCTCCGCGTAAAACGCTCCCGAAAATCCAACGTCAATGACGGCCAAGACGACGATGGCCCCGACGGCCCCGACGGCACAAACCCCGATACCCCTGCCGCGGGAGGCGGATCCTCATCGCTCCCTCGTCTCGCGCCAGCCCCTTCGCAAGAAGAAATGACGTCCTCGTTCCGCATCCAAACAGGCAGCAACGGGTCTACCAACGAGAAGGAGAATAAAGATTCCGATGCTAGTGATCGCGGGAGCCATAATCCGGAGCCTGCTGGCGCTAGAGATAGGGCTGAGGATACCGCCGGTGGGCGGGCAGAGCAGTCGACTACTCCGATGGATATGGATGCGAAAGAGCCGAAGGAGGAGAGCTAGGGGTGTTTTTGTTTGATGGGATGAGGGATGATTGATTAGTTTGTATGGGTTTAGTCTGTGCGCTTGTACTCTTTCTATCTATTATGGTCTGGTCTTGAACTTTTTTTCTATTTCTTTGTTTTCGTTTGGTATTTGAGATATGGCCTGCCTGTCTTTCTATCCAGGTCTACTTATCACTATCTATCCATGGGTCCTTTTGTTTCACATCCTGTATCTTAATTAGGAGTCTCACTTTTTTTTCTCTCTCATGATCTTCTCGTTTTATCATTTTTATCATCTCTGCAACATTGGTGAGAGACAAAAGAACGCATATAAACTATTACCCATTACTACCTAGGTTACCCACGTTATCTCCTTCTTCCTTCCTCCATGATCTTGTTCATTTTGGCGGTTCCATTATCGCAGGAAGACTATTAAAACAATAAACTTAATCTACTACTAGGTCAACAGTCTGACCTGACACAGCATAATTAGACGGTAGAATAGGTGGATAGGTAACCTGCCCATATGAACATGATACACGACTTAATTATAGTACAGGGAAGTAATGTAGTGGTTCAAAGCAATGCAAGTCTGACTGACACTGGCTGGCTGGCTCGTCACTGCGCCTTAACTCCAATACCTGGGTGGCAGGTTAAAACAAGTAGAGCAGGACCGGGACTCCATGATGGATGTGAGGTTGGATAGGGAAGAAACAACAGTCAATGAAGAATTAGAAAAAGAACACCCTGTATAATTATCTCTTTAGGACCTTTAATCCACCCCGGCGTATAAATCAACCACGATGTTGATGGCAGCGACGAGAATTTCGGCGGCAATTAAAACGATGACTAGTTTGTTCATTAGTAAGTGATATTGGTGCATTAGGTAAAGAAAGATGCAACTTACCAATCCATTCGAGATATTCGCCATGACGGTGGGTCAACTGTTCTTTCAAGACGGCCAAGAGATCCGCAATCACGTCCAGACGCTCGGTCAAGAGACTCACTCGCTGGTCCATCTCCAGATAGCTCCGGACGGCTTGATAAACAGGTTCTAGTTGCGGTTCTGCCCACATCAGTTCCGGACTATCGAGGACAGAGCCCTGTAAATGGATATTGATGCGCAGGATGAACAGTTCTCCGATCTGCATGTTGATTTGCCGCCGCGTAAGATTGACACTGCCCGTCTGTGCGATCTGGGCCGGTAGCGGGGCGGTATTCGAGATCGTTTCGGAGACCAGATCTTCGAAGAGAGAGGTCTTAACGGACTGTGCCAGAGCATGTGATATAGCCAGCTTGATCATGTTGCTCTTAGGGTCTCGTAGCGAGATGAAGTCATTGTATATCCGGGCTTGATACTCGCGAGCGTAGTAGAAGTTAAAGTTCTCGATTTGTGTGTCTTCCGGACTCAAGATAGAGGTAGCAAATTTCGATATGTCGGAGAGAAATCGCGATTCCTGGGCAGGGGACATGCCCCATATGACCACCGTGCCGTAATCAAACAGAAATACTTCGGGGGTATGTATCGTTGTATCAAAGTCGGGGGTCTCTGGGACATGAGAAGCGGATATGGCATTTTCGGATGTATGAGCCAGCTCAGACGGAAATTCCGCATCTTGGAGGTCAATCAGGTCTTCCCTTCGAGCTTTGGCACTGTCGTCGATTTCAACCGCGCTGTCTGAGTACCTGCGCTCTCCGGACGGCCTCTCAGGGGGTGGGCCACTAGCTGTGCCCAGGTTATCATCCGAGGCACTCCGGTAACCCGCCTTTTTCTCCTCATATTCATAATCGTACGGAGAATAGACACACTCGTCGTACAACTTCGGGTTGGCGCCACGGGTGTTGGCCCGCGATTTGAGAAACTTGATCACGCCGTCTAATCGATAAGAATTGGCCGTGCAGTACGCTGTTACACGGGGGAGTCGATCTCTGTCCGCCTTTCCTAGCCTTGCAGCGTGACTTCTCGCGGCGGGTTCTTTAATTCGTGCAATCTGGGAGTAGACGTCGGACGGGAAATCGCCCTCGACCGCCTCCTCAGCGGCCGTCACAGGATCCGGGAGCAGCTTGAGCTTCTGGGCCTTTTTCGTTGTTCGCTGCGGACCGACTTTCGGGGCTGCAGCCATCGGGGCAGCGCTGTAAGGGGAGCCATGGCTGTTGCGACGACGGAGCTTGCTGTTCAACGCAGATAACCCGGTCGGGCGTTGGCCATCTGAAGAACTGGGAAAGGAAGAAGCATTGGAATGCAACGGTCTGAAGGTAGGATCGGCAGAGGCAGCATCGTGGTATGTGCTGACTGTGGCCAGAGGGTTGAATGTCACGGTCCGCGGCGGGCGGTTTCCTTTCGGTGTCGGTGTCGGTGACGTATTAGAGGAAGCTGGATGTTGGTGATGCTGGGGGAGAAGAGGCGTTGTCTCTCCTGTCGAAGTGGAAGCCATGATGGATGAAGAGAGTGTGCAAGAATTAGAAACAGTCCGCCATTGACGGACGGGTCAATGTTTCGGTCTGGAGGGAGAAATCCAGAGAAGGGAAAGAATGGAGATGAGGTAAAAAGAACCGGACGGAGCAGAGAGAGCTCGAAGCTTCGCACGTGCGCCCGCCGACCATTTCGATTTTGCGCCCTGAGATTGCGATGCCCAAGACTGTCGACCTTATGATCTTTGGTACGTCTACAATTTTCTAGTATTAAAAGAAAGAGAGAAAAAAAAAAGCAATTATAAGCAGAGTCAGAAGAAGAAGAAAATCTACAAGATCTAACCCAGTTCAGCCCATTGTGGATGATCATTAGTAGCGAAACCATTTTAACTACTCAGTTCCGACCGGTTCACTATAAAACTCTATTTACTAAAGCACTTTGAAGCTTGAGATCGGATATCCGTTGGTTCATGCCTCCGACTGAATGACGTAGGAAAATGACCCGGTCGCACGGTTTTCGCCTCGCTCTCTTCTTGTATGCATGTTCCCTGTAAACCTTTCCATAGCACAAGCCAGCATGATCCCTTCACATCGTACTGAAGGTGGGAAAGTGAGGATGACCCAGGCAATCTATCGCTGAATTTCCCGATGACGCCTCAAAAAGACTCCGCTTGAACTCTTGCTTGATCTCTGCCAACCAAGTGACACCGCAAGAATGAAATTATTTCGTAGAGGTGTAGGTATTTCATCGCCGCACAAAGCCTGAAGGGCCACCCTTCGTTCTCCTGAGGCCATTGACACTTCCCGTGCTGCGGGATTTGTTCAGCCAATTGTCCCTAGCATTGCGTCCATTTTTGGAGGACTTTGGCGCCAAAGACGTTTTGCTCTTCTTCTGCGGGGGCTCGCCGTCTAGAACTCGGATGGTGACATCGCCCATTCTCACATCCTTCGGGCGTTTTTCGCTCTTTTCAAGGAACCGGAGTTTGTTGGGCTTCTTGGGGCCAGTTTCCAATTCTTCTGCGGGAGGCGTCAAAGGTCGCGTAGCAGGCGCCGCATTCAGGATATCATCCGGGAGGAGCGCCGGGAGCGCCGGGAGCGCCGACCGTTGTACGTCCTGCGTAGTAGAGCCTTGGAGGGTTTCCGTGCTCTCGGAAAGCAGATCATCGGCGAAACTCCCTTTCTTCTTGTTGGAGATCTTCGCCTGTGATTTGCGCAATTCATCTAATTGCCGTCGCTTCTCCTTTTTCAATTGTTCCTCTCTGTGCAAGGATTAGAAGAGATCTAGTATAGCGGCGGCAGAACACTTAAAAAAAACTCACAGTTGTTTGGCTTGCTCATGTTTCTTCGCTTCTGACCTGATCTTGGACAGTTGCGCAGAGTTGTTGATTGCTTCGGGGGCCTCATCGTCGCTGCTGTCGTCGTCGCTGCCCTCTTTGTCCTGGGGCGTCTCCGTATTCTCTTCGGCAGGGGTATCTAATGGAATTTCTGGTTCTTCGCTGTCAAATCGGAAGTGCTTGGTCTTTCCATTTGTAGCCGGTTTTTCTTCGGGTTCGGGCACAGCTTCGGACTCCGGTTCAGGTCCCGGTTGAGCTTCAATTTCAGGCTCAGGCTCAGGCGCAGCCTCAATTTCCTGCGTCGCCTCTAGAGTTTCGTTCTGCGATCCGCTCTCTAGTTCTTGGTTCGACTCCAGACTTGCTCTCTTCCGTCGTTTGCTGCCTCGAATCTGGGTGGTTGGAGCGGCGGCAGTGTCGGATTTGCGTTTCGATCTCGTCTTTATCTGGACCTCAACGTTCGAATCTGTAATCGGTTGCGCGACTTCAAGAGTCCGCCGTCTAGTAGCCGTAACCATGGTCGGTTTGCTGCCAGTCGCTTTTTCTGGCGAAGTGGAGTTTGTTTGGGAGGGCTTTGAGCGAGACTTGTTGGATGGTTGGCGAGTAAATAAACCTTTCGCTGCAGTAACAAGGTTTGAGAACATATGAGGCCAAAAGAATCCAAAGAAGAATTCTTTACAGGCCCAGAATGGAGGGGAAAAGTTGATGCGTTCAAAACTGGCGCAGTTTTACTAGTGAGGAAAAAACGGCAGATTGATCAAATTTCCACGGAACCACCTTTCTCCGGGGCCGGCGGTCACTTGTGGGGCTCATCTTGTATACAGCAAGACAGTCTGTAGAATGTAGAAGCCCAAATGAAATGTCAAACATGCTGGAATTTTGGTATCTCATATGCAGTCCAGATAAAAATAAGAAGGATATCGCTCCCACCCAGTGCAAAAAATATAAACTCACAAATAGCATATCAAACCAGTTCCTTGCTTATATGATGACATCCAAAACTCCATTCCCCAAGATTTTTATTCTCATTCCCTGCGCATTGAGTGATTAGGAGAACTAATCAGACGGCGCCAACAAATACGCTGAACTAGTGTCCATGCCCCTATCAAGCACTGGTTACCATTTGTGCGCGTTCTGTCAGTTCTTCATTTGCAGCAATGAAATCATCTTCTCCAATATCACTGGTCTCGTCCCAGAATTTAGCATGCTCATCGCCATCATCCCCGCTCACCGTCCACATGCTTTCTCGGAGTCGTTTGTTTCGTTCCCGATCTTCTTCTATGCGCTGTTCGATCTGTCGCTTGTCCACGCGCATCCCGCTCCCCCTTGTGCCGCGAGGCGTCCCATTTTTTGACTTCCCACTCCCTTCGGGCCCCTCCTCGGCTTCCAGGTCGAGGTGTGCTGGGTGAGTCTCTCGTTCTTTAAGTCCGGCGTCGATTTCCGCTACCGTCTCGGCGGAGAGGATTTCCTTGGTCTGGAGGCCGTTCAGGACCCGGCGCACGTGTTTCACATTGGCTGCGCCGGAACCGTCTGCCGGGGCGACGGCGTCGACGACTCGCAGGATGTCTCTTTGTATCATCCGGACGTACGGAGAGTGGTCTTCTTTGGTGGCCATTTCGCAGAATTGCTCGATGAAATACATTATGTTGGCCCTGTTGTTCATGTTGTTCTATGAAAGCGAACAGCCTGTGTCAGAGTAATATTCATACCAACAGCTGCATAGAGATACTCACCCTTTCCAGCTGTTCCAGAATACACGAGTGAAGGTCCTCATCCATATCGCGGTATTTAAGCGCATAATGCGCGGCTTTCTGCGAGGATGTGACGGAGGCATTCAGATGCTGTAGCTGCGCCGTGAAGCGCATGCGAACCTCAAACGGATCTGCCATCATGGTGCCGGTTACTGCTTCCAAAGGGGAATTGAAAATATAGCGTGCAGGAGTCTCCTGTATATGCGAGGTCAAGTAAATGCGAGTCGAGAAGAGCATCAAAGAACAAGAAAGGCCGATTGGTCTCCAGGAAGGCGGTAGGGTTTTTTTACAGGCAAAAAATGCGGAGTCGGACCCGGGCCTAGATCGCCGCGGAGTTGCCAAGCATTCTGTATGAAGACTCAAATCACTTCTTACGGTGCTTTGATTCGTATTTCTGACTCTAACTAAATGACCGATAATAATTCTAGGACAGAGAAATAGGGCGGATGGAGATTGGCACAATTTGCCAAGACTCCATTCAACAGTTATTGGCAGATCAACCCTGTTGATGAAAAGATATATATACAGTTTGCGCGTAATGGCTAATCAAAGCAACAGTAATACTAGGTGAATGAGACTCGCAAATCGTATCAATGACGTTAAACATTACCAAGGAGCCATAAGTCGAGTTATCCAGAGCGTGAGAACTAAAACATGAGACTAAATTGCGCCATGATCTCAAAAAAAACCCATCCCGCATAGGCATATAAAAGAGGGTCGTGAACTCCGCTTGCATCAAAGCGATTCTCTTCTATCCAAAGAGCTAGCAAGGCTTGTCATATCGTCACCTTCGAGTAATCCGACCTCCTCTGCCACATGTGGCTGATGAAAGTTATGTTCTCTTAAAGCTTCACCTTGACGGAAACCTGACCCGTTAATGACGGACCAGACATCTTTCTTAGTGAGAAGTCCCTGGAGAACACCCTTGTTAGAAAACAGAACGTAACGGAGACCAAGTCTCTGGAACATCTGTAGTACTATCAAGAATGTGGTACCGCTGTTGAGGGTTATCGGTGTCTGGTCCATCCAAGGACGCAGATCAAGGGTTTCCATCGGATCCGCGAACGGTTGGTGAGCAAATATTACCTGAGTTGTACCCGGAAACTTGCGGTCTGCCGGCGACAAGGAATTTTTCAGGGCGTATAAAAGCTCGCTGCGAGAGATAAAGCCCAGTAAAATCGGGTTTGATGTGTCGGTGACGACGGGGAAACCACGGTAGGAAGTCGTATCGAGGAGATAGCGAAGAGAATCAATGGTATGGCCAGCGGCAACGATGGCTGTAAGGTCATCGACCACTGTCATCACTCTATGAGCAGGCACATCCGGGGGAGCTGTATCGTCGCGGTGGTCTATAAAAGGATATTCGTTCAGGTGGATCCAAGACTCATAGATACCACGCTTCCCAAAGATATCACCGCACCACTTAGACAACATGACCGCAATCATGATCGGAATAACGTAAGTCAAAGCGCCCGTTAGCTCAAACATGATAACCACGATCGATACGGTCATTCTTGTGGCGCCACCAAGAGCCGAAGCCGCGCCGACAATTGCATATATACCAGGGGTCACGCAGGGAACATCGGGCTCGCATCGTCCAAACAGAAAGGCTCCTGGGTACGCTTCTTGCCACATCTTGAATGCGGTGCCCATGGCACGTCCATAGAGAGCCCCGATGGCGACCGATGGAAGGATTATACCAGCGGGTATGTCGAGACCAAAGGTCAGCGAAGCCAGAAAAAAGCCAAGAATAGCGGCCATAAGTAGAAGAGCTATCGTGCTGACTGATGCTGCCCCAGTCTTACAGAGGCCGAACAAGTCATCGATGGAATTCCCACTGCCACATTCGGCAAAGAGGTAATGGACGAGCTCCGAGTTTTGAGCTCTCATGAACAGGTTCGGAAAGTTGATCAAGGCCGTTAAAAGGGCTATGGCAAACACTTCGATGACAGGGTAAGACCAGCCCCGGGTCCGTCGCCATTTCGCAACTTTCAAATTCAGCCGGATTAGGAAAGCGCCATATATTCCACCTACTATGCCAAGTATAATGAAGGGTATCATTTCAAAGCGATGCCATCCGCGTGTATAGGTGACCTCGTAAAGAACAATGTTTCCTGTTCGGAATGGGTTGATCGCTTGCAAGGTAACTGCAGCGACCATGGCACACACAAAGCTTTGCCACATCGTCTTATCCGGGAAGTAGTATGACAGTTGCTGGGGGATGTTAGTTACCACGATCCGAAGCCTCATCTTAGATACATACTTCCAGACTAAACAGTACGCCACCGATAGGCGCTCCAAAAGCAACAGAGACCCCTGCAGCTGCAGCGGCTGACAAAACTTCACGCTTCCTCGCTAGGTGCACGGTCAGCATGAAACCAAAACATAAATTGGATGACCTTTTTTGGCAAATTCTTTTTCTTACCCTCATTGTTGTTGAGGCTCTCGAAAGGTTTCATCAACACATTGGCACAGCAGCACGCAACATGAACAAGCGGGCCTTCTTTGCCCAACCACATACCAGAAGCCACGGATAAGCACTGTTAATAAGTTAGCGTGCCGGAGACTCATCCAAGACGTAAAGGGTGCCTACAAGGCCTATGGACTTGATGGTAAGAGTCCAAGCTCCCATAAAATGTTTGATCACAAAGCCACCAAGAACCGTCTTGATCTCGGGGATTCCACTATGCCTTGCATAGATTGCATAAGACCTGACCAAGAGACTAGCACAAACAGCAAACAACACCTATATTGTCCGTCAGCGCAACCAAGGAACAATCTGGCCAAGCCACCCTACAGAGTACAGAATATAGAAAATATATTCAACTGCAAAACCTCCACCCTTGGAGGTAACTCCGAACGCTTTCCCCCATGGGGTCCAATCTATACATTTCGACAAGTCTGGTTTGAAATATAAAAATCAGCATATTTTGCGACGGAACTCTGACAGCAGCAGCCGGCTCACCATCATGGCCCCAGCAACAGAAATCGCGGTTCAAGTAGAACCTCCCTCCTCCAGAACCGCTCCTGCAATATCCAGTTTTGAGATCTCCCAGCCAATTGCTTGTGATATCAATGCAAGCTGCAATGATGCCAACCGAAATCCCTGTGGCGATCAACACAATCCAGATATTGCCCGCATTGATGAGCTTTTGAATATATCCTGTGACACCCTGGCCGCTGGAATAAAGTACCCTCTTCCGTTGTCGTTCTTTGGAGTATTCGAAGATCCAATCGATCGCCGTGAGATCATCGTAGCCTACCCGCCGTCCAGGTCCTTCGATATACCAATCGAGTAGACCACCATCTTTCTGTGTATTCAGGTTCTCGCTACCACCGACCGAGGCGAGTCTTGACGACGAGGTACCACCTGGCAGTTGTTGGTTCCGAGAGGCGGAAGCATCGTTACCTGTGAATATCTTCGACAAACTGAAAGTGGACTGGTGTTTTGGTTTGCGCTTGAATGAGATTCTAGGTAGAGATACCCGTTAAAGAGATATAGTCATTCGCATGCGGTATAAGTACTCACGGTTCGTTCCATGTCCCTGGCAGCGGGTCACTCGAGTCGTGAGAATCCGGCGAAACTATGCCACCATCACGGTATCCACCCGGAGATTGTCTTGGATCGGGCGGCTGTGGTGTGTACGGGTACTGGTCGTCATTTTCATGGTCGGGTTGCATCATAGACATAGCGTATCGCGCACATGAATCGATGGCCTCATAGCAAAAGACGAAGAAGCCCTTATCCCTGAACCGGCCGGTCTCGATGTTTGCGACAACTAGTAAGAGTCTCGGAGGTGTGGCTTAAACTCCGCGCGTACATAAAGTAAGGCGGTGACTGCAGAGCATGTGGGGCTGCGCCACATATCGCGGCAGAAAAACGGGTCTAAAAAAAAGAGTCGCTATCGGGACGAGATATTTTCAAATTTCTCCCCCCCATTAGATTCAAACTCGGCACATGAGTTCCTCTGACGGCAGGATTCAGCATGGACGCTACGCCTGCCTACGAGAGGGCTCTCAATGAGTCCCAGATCCATGAACAGCTTCCGAATGAGATTGCGGAACTCATTCGCACAGCTTCTGGGACTCAGTACCTGAATGCGCTTGCGGTTGGCGCTTCAAGGTCAGGGTGTACAGAAAATTTCTTTTGCATATATGAACCGATTTTCGTGGACTTGGCAGCACGATGGATTTTATCCGACTCTCACCTCAACCAAATCGAAGTTATTTCCGCATTTGCGCGAATTCTACCTTTCGCGCCGTATCTTCGACCCTTTGCTAGCCAATATGCCATGTCCCGGGCTGGACCTTTGTCGACGTTGGCTGCGTCCGACGAGCAAACACTAATGCAGATGGATGACGCCACGATTCGCACGTTACTTCTAGCGATCTTTCGACTTCTTTCATACGATTTAGAGACTTTTTCGAATTCCGTGTCACCGTCCCGACTCCAGCTCCTTTTCCGACATCGAGACTCGTCCGTCCGATACCTTGCAGTGCGATGCTTTGCTCTATACGTGCGCGCAGCTGATGCTGCCACGGAGAAGTTGGTTCGGGCAAATATCACCGGGGAGGCTTTTGAGGGCAGCTGGGAAGGCATCGTAATCGACTATCGCTGCCTTGGTCTATGGGAAGAGCGCCGGTGGGATACCCTCTCGAAGCGGATTGAGCTTGCGAGATCTGGTCGTTCAACTGTGGAAAGCCTCTCTCAGGTTGAGAGCCTACGAGAGTATTTCACTCCGCGAACTGCCGAGGTTTGCGGTGTCTTAATACCACGACTGAATGACACGGTATCTCCGGCGTCCTCGATGGTGAAAACACCAACTGCAGTGGGAAACCTGCGGAAGGTCGCTTCATCGTTGACCACGTCTAGCCCTCTGCTCTTGATCGGCTTGCCAAACTCAGGAAAGACTTCATTAGTCAATGATATTGCCGCGACAATGGGTCAATCGGAATCCATGGTTACACTTCATTTGAACGAACAAACGGATGCCAAAAGTCTTCTTGGAATGTACTCGACCTCCCCGACTACAGGTTCATTTGCGTGGCAGCCGGGTGTGTTGACGAAGGCGGCAAGAGAAGGCCGCTGGATTCTGATTGAAGACTTCGATCGCGCTCCTTCTGAAGTCATTGGCCTTATTCTCCCTATCATAGAGAAAGGGGAATTGACAATAGCCAGCAGAAAGGAGCGGATCAAGTGCGCTGAAGGGTTCAGAATTATTGCCACCATGAAGTCTTCGTACAATATCGCTGGCGAAGAGATTGCCCCAAGCACCACCATCCTGGGCAGCAGGTTATGGCAACGAGTTGCCATCGATTCCCTCTCCATCGAAGAGATCCGCGAAGTGATAACACAAAAGTTTCCTCTTCTAGAATCTCGGATCCAGATTATCATGAGCGTGTATCAAAACCTCTGTTCTTCTTTCCACGGGAGCCTTGCGATTAAAAGCTCCCAAGGTCGGACCCCGGGTCTTCGCGACCTAATAAAACTTTGCAGCCGGCTGCATAAGCGACTGCAGCGTCTAGGTGTAAAGACGGGCTACGAAGCTACCCCTGAAGGTGCTGACGACGAGATTTTCATGGACTTTGTGGATATCTTTCTCAGTTACATCCCCGAAAAAACCATGGCAGAAACCCTGGCTCTGGTCGTTGCGGAAGCTCTTCAGATATCGCCTCAGCGAGCGCAATACACCCTTCATGAGCGCGTTCCAGCGTATTCAGACCAGGGAAACAGTCTTGTGCTTGGACGAGAAGTTTGCCGGAAAGTCAAGGTGCCTACGGGGTCATTGTCCAAAATGTCTGCTGCCTCATCACGCTTTGCTTCTACCAGGTCCGCTGTCAGTCTTATGGAACAAGTAGCTGCTGCCGTGCAAATGGCAGAACCCGTCCTTCTTGTTGGTGAAACTGGTATCGGAAAGACGACGGTGATCCAACAACTTGCCACACTATTACGGCAAAAGCTCACGGTAGTGAACTTGTCACAGCAAAGTGAAAGTTCTGATCTTCTTGGAGGTTATAAGCCCGTGAACATTCGTACTATGGCTGTCCCTATGCTTGATGAATTTACCTCGGTATTCGAGTTGACTTTCTCGGCAAAGAAGAACCACAAGTTCCTGTCGTCCGTCTCTAAAAGTGTTACTACAGGAAATTGGGTGCGCTTGGTTAATCTTTGGCATGAAGCCGTTCGGTTAGCAGAGGGTGTTTTCAAAGCAGACAATAGCCAGGGGAGGGAGTCCGAGGAGGGACAGCCAGCTAAGAAACGGAAACTCGATTCGCCGAAATACCAACAGTTGCGACAGAGATGGGAAAGGTTCGCGGCACAGTTGAATGATTTCGAGGCCCAAGTTTCCCAGGGCGACGCCAAGTTCACATTTGCTTTTGTCCAGGGTAAGATCGTCCGAGCGCTACGCAATGGTGAATGGGTACTCCTCGATGAGGTCAATTTGGCATCGCCAGATACTCTGGAGAACATTGCTAGTCTTCTGCATCACGGTAGCGATGGTTCACCGTCCGTGCTGCTTTCAGAAGCCGGTGATGTGGAGCGCGTTTTCGGGCACCCCGATTTCCGTATATTTGGCGCCATGAACCCGGCAACAGATGCAGGGAAGAAGGATTTGCCTCCTGGCCTTCGCTCTCGGTTTACTGAAGTATACGTGCATTCTCCGGATAGTGATATTGATGATCTGCTGTCATTGATACAGAAGTATCTCGGTGACCTGGCATTAAGCGATTCCAGAGTCGTATCAGACCTTGCCCATCTCTACATGGAAACTAAGAAGCTCAGCAACGAAAACAAGCTCACAGACGGAGCCGGACAACGCCCACATTTCAGCATAAGAACCCTCGTCCGTGCCCTAATCTATGTGGCCGACCATGCACACATATATGGGTTGCGCCGAGCTGTTTTTGAAGGTTTCTCCATGAGTTTCTTGACTGTCTTGAGTCAGGAATCGGAAAGGCTTTTGGCGCCTCTACTGGAGAGACACATCTTCAACAATGCGAAGAACGTTCGGGCGCTTCTTGGACAAACCCCTAGGCCTCCCAGTGATGGACATTCTTATGTGCAGTTCAAACACTACTGGATGCGGCAAGGGAACACCATCCCCGAGGAACAACCTCATTACATTATTACGCCTTTCATTGAGAAGAACCTGAAGAATCTGGTTAGAGCAAGCTCAACTCGCCGATTCCCAGTTCTGTTGCAGGGCCCGACTTCCGCTGGAAAAACAAGTATGATTGAATATCTGGCGAAGGTCTCTGGGAATAAATTTGTTCGAATCAACAATCATGAACATACAGATCTTCAAGAATATCTAGGCTCATACGTTTCCGACGAAGACGGAACCCTACGTTATCAGGAAGGTATCATGGTAGAAGCCTTGAGGAATGGATACTGGATTGTTCTAGATGAGCTCAACTTGGCGCCATCGGATGTCTTGGAAGCATTGAACAGACTTCTTGACGACAATCGTGAACTTTTCATACCTGAAACCCAGGAGGTGGTTCACCCGCACCCGAACTTCATGCTCTTTGCCACGCAAAATCCAGCTGGTCTTTACGGTGGTCGAAAGGTGCTATCCCGCGCTTTTCGTAATCGTTTCCTTGAGCTTCACTTTGACGACATCCCCGAGAGTGAGCTCGAGTTCATTTTGAAGGAACGTTCTCAGATCGCGCCCTCATTCTGCACCCGAATCGTATCCGTGTACCGGAAACTATCCCTGCTCCGCCAAGCAAACCGACTGTTTGAGCAGAAGAACAGCTTTGCCACCCTGCGTGACTTATTCCGATGGGCCCTTCGACGAGCAGACGACCGTGATCAGTTAGCAATTAACGGCTTCATGCTACTTGCAGAGCGTGTTCGCAATCCACAAGAACGGGCGGCTGTGAAGAGCGTTATCGAACAAGTCATGAAAGTCCGGATCGACGAGGATGTGATTTATGGTGCTTCGGAGCTAGACAAGCGTGCTCCTCTTCTTAAGACATTCGCCCCTGGAATTGTCTGGACGAAGGCCATGCGAAGGTTATTCATTCTGGTTTCCGTTGCACTCGAGAACAACGAACCGGTCCTGCTCGTTGGAGAGACCGGTTGCGGAAAGACTCAGCTTTGTCAAGCCGTTGCAGAGGCTTACAGGAAGCAATTACTCATCGTCAACGCACATGTGAATCTGGAAACGGGCGATCTTATAGGAGCTCAGAGGCCTGTCAGAAATAGGGCAGCCATTGAACAAGCTTTGCTGAGTGACCTTCGGTCAATAATCTCTGGAGAAAATGTTGAATCAAGCTCGATCGAAGAGTTGAAACAAGCTTTCAGCGCATTGGGCGCTGACCAGTTGCAATTACACGACCCCGAGACGGTGCAACGAATCGTGAAAAACTTTGCGCGTGTAAATGCCTTGTTTGAATGGTCCGATGGAAGCTTGATTACTGCCATGAGAACGGGGCAGTTTTTCCTCCTAGACGAGATCTCACTGGCCGATGATTCAGTGTTGGAAAGATTGAACAGTGTTTTGGAACCCCATCGATCGATCCTTCTTGCAGAAAAAGGCCCGGTTGATTCAATGGTAGTCGCCGATGCCGGATTCCAGTTCCTTTCTACCATGAACCCGGGAGGAGATTATGGAAAGCGTGAGCTCTCTGCAGCACTCAGAAACCGAATGACTGAGATTTGGGCGCCGCAGCTCTCTGAAGACGAAGACATCTTACCCATCCTCCAAATGAAGCTTGAGATAAAGTCCGAAGATATCCCCAAAGGCATGTTGCAGTTCGCGAAATGGTTTAAATCGACCTTGCAGAACTCTACAACTGAGTCGCTTTCTATCCGTGACCTCCTCGGCTGGGTTGACTTCGTCAACAAATGTCAGACTACAGACCCTCTATTTTCAATCGTGCAGGGCGCAGCAATGGTTTTTATCGACACTATCGGCGCGAATCCAGCGGCAATGCTCGCATCAACGCTGCACGATCTGGAAGGGAATCGACGACTATGTCTTGCCAAGCTTCGAGAACTCTTCAATGTGGACGCCGAGAGCATTTATCTTCAGCGCTCCACCATTGACATAGAAAATGGCTCTCTGCGCATAGGCCCGTTTGTCCTTGACATGAATGGCCAGACAACACCAGATCCGGAATTCATAATGGATGCTCCTACGACAATTGCCAACTCTGTTAGAATTGCCCGTGGTTTGCAACTGCCGAAGCCCATTCTGCTCGAGGGTAGCCCAGGTGTAGGAAAAACCACGCTCGTGACAGCTCTTGCCAAGGCTCTAGGAAAGCCTCTCACTCGTATTAATCTGTCTGAACAAACCGATCTTACAGACTTGTTTGGATCAGATGTGCCGGTGGAGGGTGGTGATGTTGGTCAATTTACTTGGCGCGATGCCCCATTCCTACAGGCAATGCAGCGTGGTGACTGGGTTCTCTTGGATGAAATGAACCTTGCCTCTCAGTCCGTACTTGAAGGTCTAAATGCCTGTTTGGACCACCGTCAAATGGTATATGTTGCAGAACTTGATCAAACGTTTAAAAGACATCCCGATTTTGTCCTCTTTGCTGCGCAGAACCCGCATCATCAAGGTGGTGGAAGAAAGGGTCTTCCAGCTTCTTTCGTCAACCGATTCACTGTTGTGTATGCGGATAGCTTCACCAACGATGACCTGAAGAGGATATGCGCAAAGCTTTTTCCTGGTAGCCCTTCTTCACAAACTGATGGCTTGGTGGACTTTGTGTCGAGGTTGAATAAGGCTATTGTTCAAGAACGAAGGCTAGGAGTGGTTGGAGGCCCATGGGAAGTTAATCTACGAGACATTCAAAGGTGGCTCCAGCTTGCAGACCGTGGAAATTTGCAGATCCCGACAAGCAACTTCCTTGATGTCATCATCTCCCAGCGATTCAGGTCCGAAGAAGATCGGCAGTTGGTCGCTCAAATTTATGAGCAGGTTTTCAAGGATACGCCAAGGGTGGCCAAAAACTACTACCACAACCTCACACCAGACTACATGCAAGTTGGTTTTGGGACAATGCGGAGGGATCCGTTCCTCCAGCAGACCCCAGAACCCCGGATGCGGATACTTCCGCGTGACCTTTCAGTTCTTCAGTCTCTCATGCTGTGTATCGAACAATCATGGCCTAGTATCCTGGTTGGGCCCTCTGGCTGTGGCAAGACCACTCTGATCCGAAAGCTCGCGGCGCTGAATGGTGCTAGCCTTGTTGAATTGGCCCTGAGTGCTGACACCGACACGATGGATCTAATTGGTGGCTTTGAACAAATTGACCACAAGCGGGAGGTGTCGTCTTTGATGCAAGATATCTCGCTTTTGCTCCGACAATACATCATCTCTGCATACTCCTCGGGAAGTGGTTTTGATGGAGTTCCCGCCTTTCTCCAACTCTTCGAGGCTCTCCAGGGCAAGGAAATCTCATTGGACAACATTTGTTCATCGCTTACAACACTATGCCAGCTTTATCCTGAACAGCCCCTTGAAGATTTCCTTCTCCGCGGTCAAAGCTTGCTGGAAAAGTCCAAACAGTCGGACAAGATGAAAGTGGGATTTGAATGGACAGAGGGCGTCTTAACGCAAGCTGTGCAACATGGACATTGGGTTATTCTCGATAATGCCAACCTTTGCAACCCCTCTGTTCTGGACAGATTGAACTCGCTCACTGAACCCAACGGCGCTTTGATCCTTAATGAGCAACGGACTGAAGATGGGTCTGCTCGTGTCATCAAGCCGCATCCAAATTTCAGGCTGTTTTTGACAGTTGACCCTCGTCATGGAGAACTGTCACGCGCAATGAGGAATCGTTGTGTTGAGGTTTGCTTCCTGCCTCGAGAAGATGACAATATCTCGAGCACATTCACACCTTCCTATACATGCCAGTCTTCTTTGTATCGCCTTCGCTCTATCTGGAACTTCGATTCTCCGGTCACCACTGAAGACCTAACGCGGGTAGCCTATGAGGTGTGTCTTGATCACCTCTCTATTGGAGATCTTGCCTATATCCAGAGGAATCTCAGTTCCTTCCTGCCGTACTGTTCGGATTCTGTGAAGGAATTGCTCTCGTCGATACTGCCTCAGTACGTGTCCGTTGTGCATGACAATTCGGGCTGGAAGCCTCTAGATTATTTCAACAGCACCGTTGCACTCGGTGGTGCTTCCTTGTCTATTCAGGGACAATCACAGCCTCTTCATCCTTTGGTCAATGAGCCACTAGCTTCAATCTTGTGTGGCGATATGTCCTTCACTCCCCTCGCAATTCTGGCGCAATTGCAAGAGTCTAAGCTGGATTTGCATCGCTTAAGACAGGGCCTGCAACAAGCAGATGAGTCAGGAAAGCAACTGAAACCTAGTCAAATGAGTCGATTGGAGCGGTCCTTGGCTTCCGGGCGCATCCCAGCTCTCATGAAAGATGCGACTCAGCCAGTTGGCTCTTTCTTGTCAGACTGTGGACAAGCAGTGTATGACTTCATACAGGGTTTGGATCAAGACGTTCTCCAGGCACCCCAGCTTCTCCCCATCCTTCGAGCAGTCATCGACTTTTCCATGGATATCTTCAGACTAACTACATCAAGTGAGGTGGATGAAGGTGAGTTCCAGGTGTATCTCCAAATTGGCAGAGAGTTATCTGCCTCACTGGCAGACTCTTGGGCCCTTTTGAAGCCATTGGCGATTGCTCTATCCCAAGCGCTGGACCGATTTCAGGAAAACTGGGCTTTGAAAACTGGACTTAGCATGCAGAGACTGTGGGAGTCATGGAGACCTGCAACGCCCGCAACGCAAAGTCAATTAAAGTCCATTCTAGACCTGGAAACCGTCGCCTCCGAGTTTACTGACATTGCCATCAAGACTCGTCTTGATTTGTCTAATCTAAGTCGAGTTCGCGACTCCCTTATCAACGCCCAGCATTCTATTCTCGTCGACGGCGCAGACGAAGGACAACTTGTGCAGGTATGATTAAATCCTTTGTTTCAATCCCTAAATTCATCTCCTTACTCCCATTTCCATACGTTATCCCATTATTCGGATGCTTACTTCATATCAGGGTCTCAAACAAATGGTGGCGGAGCTGGCAAATACCACACAGAACCGCGAGGCAGCTCAGAACCCGTATTTCTTGGACGAGTTTGAAGCTCTCAGTCAATACCATGACATATCTTCGGTCTCTCGAAGCAGCAAGAGCAGTGGTCATGTCATTCAATCGGTGCTTCCTTTACTGGCTGGTCGTCCTGCCCGTCCTTTGGATGCTTCAATGTTTCAGACTCAAGTGCCCCGTATCCTTCACAAGCTGTCACTATTCTCAGGCTCGGGGCGTTCGTCAGCATTTGGCACCGCTATCAACGGCACCTTTTCTTTGGACCTACTAAAGAAATTGACTTTTGTCGATCTCACGATCCTAGGCCAGATGGATGCCCTCGAAGTGGAGAAGCAGACTCTTTCCAAGAGTTTGGCTCTTTCTTCCCATGAGATTTCCATGGATCAATTTAAAGCCCTTAGGCGACTCTTATGTGAACTCACTCGAGAGCTTGTCGTCGTGCACAAGGAGTTCTTTGAGCCGCAGTCATTTGACCAGTTGGTTTCTACCTTGCACGCAATCGCTGAACAAGGAACATCCACCGGCCCTCTATCGTTCAATATTCACTTGGAGCCAAGACTACCTGGTGACCATTACTTCAAGGCTTTTGCGGAACGAGCACTTCCAGCTCTTCTGGCGTCTCTGGCTACCGATTCCGTAACTACAGAGGATGCTCAAAACACGGGGGCTGCTGTGGTCCAGTTAGCTGTCATCCTTCTGCGGCTTTTCGTTCCGGACAAGCCATTTGATCCCTCTTTGAGCTTAGTTGTTCAAAGGAGTCGCCATGCACAGCGCACTTCCGAGCTCACTACCAAGGCACAGGCGATCTCCTCGTTCGAACTCGGCTTCTCCGGTCAGGCCACGAACATCCGCCACGATATCCTGCAGGGACAATTGCACGATCTGGGCTCAGCGCCTCCTCCTTCTTCCATTACTCGGCCGCCTGTCTCAGAGATGAGTCTACTCCATGCGGAGTTCTCAAGCTTAGTGAGATCTGTTCTTGATAGACATCCCGAAAACATTGTGAATGCACCAATTGAAAAGGCATCCGAAAGTTTGGTAGGATTATTGCGAGATAATATCCGCCAACTGGGTCAACGTCTCAGCACAAACTACAGATCTTATGACGACTTGACAGTTCCTGTCGTTCGTTTCCTTCAAATCTTGGATCTCGGTCTTTCCCTAGCTTCTAGCAGGTTCCAGTCACCACATGATATGCAGGCCGTTCAGACCATCAGCGAAAGCACACCGTTCCTTGGAGGCCATGTTCATCCCATCTCGGCCTTCGAGAGTCAAATCACTGATGCTAATCCAAAGCGTGCTATCGAGCTGTGGTTCCACAAGTTATCATCCTTGAGAGTGGCCGGGAATGCGGACGCAACAGTGCTTTCCACTCAGGTGGGACGTAACGCTCTTCGCAAGCTATTCGATCACTTCCATGTGTTGTGGAAGGCAAAGCTGCGGGAGGATCAGGAAGAAGAGGCGCAGAACTCCAATCTGTACCACTACAAGGGGTCCTGGGAAGATGGCGAGGAAGTTAACGAGAAGGAGCTCAATGAGCTGTTCCCTACCTATGATGGCGACACAGCGGAAGAAGGTGCCAAGCCTACCCGCATTGATCCCAAGGCTATCTCCCTCCGGCTCGCCTCCCTGCACGCAAAGTTGTTCCGGGTCGAAAACCCTGCGAGTGTTCTCACAGCCTACGTCAAAGAGTCTGCTACACTGCTCGGTTCAATTTGGTCTGAGAAGGAAGGTTTGAGTTCTTACGTTCATCCTAAGGAGCATATCTCTGGTATACTCCTGCTTTTGGAGGACGCCCTCAACTTAGAGACAGACTCTGTGAACAACTACAACTTCTATACTGATGCAAACATCGGAGAAGCCCGGAAACTTGTCTCTTTGGCCCTGTCCACGCAATCTCGATTCCTCCAGATCCAGAAGACCTGGCCCGACCATGCTGTTCTCGAAGATGTTATCTTGTGTTGCAAGGAGATCCTCCAGTTCAAACACACCGAACCCGTTGCGAAGTTCATCACCAAGGTCGAGAAGCTGCATGGGCTGGTTCACGAGTGGCAGCTTGTTGCAAGCAGAGAATTCTCGGCGGCAACTGTCTACGACGAGATCACTGCCTTGACCATCAATTGGCGACGACTTGAGTTGTCCACCTGGGCTAGACTTTTGGAGATCGAAAGAGAGAAGTGTGGACAAGATGTGGGCTCGTGGTGGTTTGTTGCCTATGAGGCAATCATCGGTGCCCCTATTCAAATTGCGGAGTCCAGCTCGGACGAATTGAACAATCACGTTCTCGAGGTCATCTCAACATTGGAACAATTCTTCCTCTCAACCACTCTGGGCCAGTACAGTGCGCGCTTGCAACTCATTAAGGACTTCCGCACGTTGCTACTGCTCTACGTAGAGGACCTACCTTCCCTGAAGCAACTCACTTCCGCCTTGAGCAACTTCATTCAGCGTTACACGCAGTACGAGCCCGTGGTGCACAAAATACTGAATGAAAAGAGGGTGGCGCTTGAGAAGGAAATCAAGGAGCAAATCCAGCTCGCTAGCTGGAAAGATACGAACATTGTTGCCCTCCGAGAAAGTGCTCGACGATCGCACACTAAGTTGTTCAAATTGGTCCGCAAGTATCGGGAAATCCTGGGTCAACCTGCTCAGCAAATTCTGGAGCAAGACATGCCGGACGATAACGAGGAGCTCAAGCCCACCTATCAAAGACCTGACTTGTCCTCAGCAAGCTTCCCAGGCGCTCTTGAAATGTGTCAAACAATTGATAAAGCCTGGGGTAATCGGCCGCCCAGATTCAGGGATCCAAATGGCACAGTGGGCAACATGACACACATGTACATGTCCATTCCCGCCGAATTTGATGTGGCCGGAGAACTTGATGGCTTTGTCAAATTCTTCATTGAGAGCATCAAGGAATTCAGGTCACAGACACCCAAGACTCTGACCGAGGAGAACAAGGATGGAGTGCAGCATCTCAAGGTTCAAAAGCGCCGCTTCTATGCGGACACACTGCGTCGCATCATGGATATGGGTGTCAAGCGCAGTGCTAGCATGAACTTGATGGAAACGCAAGCATCCGTTTCACATGTCCTTGCTACCAGCCCAACATTGGGAGGCGACGCCATGCAGAACGATACCACGAAGAGTGCCGATCTTTACTTCCACCGATTCCTAGACCTCCTTCCTCGTGTGCGTCAAGCATCGCGCAACTACTCTGAAGATCTTAGCAACGTGGAGATCTCAAGAAGCTCAGGATCCATTGAGCACTTGCTGTTCTTGATTCGCAAGCAGAGAACTGTTATCTCGCCCGCGCTATTCGATTTGGAAGCACTCCAGTCGACGCTTGTCAAGACTGCAAACATGTGGACCTCGGGGTCCAAGTCGATCTACAAGCCAATTGCTGGGTTCTTAGAGCAGACGCAAGACGTGTCACGGGCTGTCTCCTGGTTGGCCCCTATACTTGGGCTGGCCGCTACAATTGTGGAGCTGCATGCCAAGTTCTCCGGCATCGACTCTCTGGTCGTCTCTAATGGCTTGCGCTCTTGGAAGGAAACCTTTGATCGCTTGCGAAAGTCGCTCACCAGTCTTCCGGAGCTGCCAAAGGGTGTATCCTCACAGGACCATAAGCGCGTTCTGGAGGAGACTTCATCTTCTTTCACTGAGTTGAGTCAACAAATCATGCAATGGACCGAGGCCCGTCCCGATCTTTCCTTTGCCTTGTCCCAGATTACTCCTTGGACTAATGTCAACATCCAGGCAGTTGAAGGATTACGTACTGATGATGGATTGGCGCTTGAGGACTTTGATAGCAGTCTCCTGGCAGCAGTTGACAAGATCCTCGTCAGCATTCAAAAACTCAGAGAGGCACCATCTCTCGTCGCATCTCCTGGTCTACTGGCACGGAGTGACGAATTCTTCAACAAGGCAGTCAAGGCTATCCATCTGACCGGTATCACTTCGTCACTGGAGTCCGTCCTGGAAACGCTTCAGCATGTTCAAGAGCGCGCAGATTCCGGACTTGTCTTCGCAAGCGCATTACTCGCCAGTCTGCTTCCCATAATGAACAAGTACTGCCACATCTGCAAGGACCTTCTGGATCGATTCGTCATCGTCCACCGCGAGACGTGCAAGATGTCATATGTGCTCTCCAAGTCTTTCAACCAGATCGCTTCCGAGGGATTCTGCATGCCTGCCGAGGCATCCGGCGAAGAAAGCAAGTCTGGGCAATTGGAGAGTGGAACGGGTCTCGGTGACGGCGAGGGCGCTGAAGATATCAGCAAAGATGTTGGAGCTGATGAGGACCTCTCGGAGCTTGCTCAAGAGCAAAACGAAAACCCTAAAGAGGATATGGACAAGTCCGCGGACGCGGTGGACATGGACCAGGAAGACATGCAAGGCGAGGAAGGTGAGCGCAAGGAAGACGACGAACAAGACAAGGACGAGAGTGGCGACGAAGAGGAAGATGGTGATATGGATGAAGAAGTAGGAAGCGTGGATGATCTTGATGCCTCGGCGGTGGATGAAAAGATGTGGGACGGCGCCCACGACGAGCAGCAAAAGGAGACTGAGAACGAGCAAGGCAAGGGTCAGACCGAGTCCGACGAGCAGACTGCGGCCCAGGAGGAGAAGAAGAAGGACGAGAATGGAGAGGAGGCCGAGAAAAAGGAGGGCGAGGAGGATGAGGAAGAAGAGGAAGAGGACGAAGAAGCCCCCGAGGAAGAGGGCGAAGCTGTTGGACGTGAAGATATGGATGTCACGGATCCGCATGCCAAGGAAGAGGAAGCTCTTGATCTTCCGGATGAGATGCAACTTGATGGCGAGGAGAAGGGCGATGAAGGCCAAGAAAGTGACGACGGTCTCGATGACGACCTGTCGGACTTGGGGGCGGCTCCTGCAGAGGAGGAGCAGAAAACAGATGGTCTGGACGATAACCAAGAGAATGATGGCATGGAGCCGGGCGAAGAAGAGCAAGACATGGAGCAAGCCGAGGAAGAAGCCAATGAAGACGACAACATGGGCGAAGCTGAAGCTGATGGTGAAGAAGAAACCGAGAAGCCTGGAGAGGAGCCCGAAGAAACGCCCCAGGACGACATTCTTCTCCAGCGTGACGAGAACGAGATGAATGGAGAAGACGTAGCACCTAGCGAGGCTGTCAATGGCGGACTGGGTGCTGACCAGGACCAGAATCAAGAAAAGGGCGCATCCGGTAACGCACAGCAAGAGAACGGCTCTAAGGACCAATCTGCCGAGCAGCAACAGCAAACCGGTGCTTCTAAGGATGGAGACGACAGTGAGCGGCACAGAGATGCAGGAGGCGCGGACGATTCCAACCCCGAGGATCCTCAGCTGCAAGCGTTCAAGAAGCTGGGCGACATGCTAGAGGAGTGGCATCGCAAGCAGAAGGAAATCAAGAACGCCTCCAACCAGGAAGACGAGGACTCCCAGAACCCTCTGCCTCAGGATACGGACATGGCAGATGCGGATTTCGAGCATCTCGCGGACCAAGACGATGTCGCCGATACTCAAGCCCTTGGCCAAGCGAATGAGGAGCAAGCAAAGGCCCTCGATCAGAACAAGGGTGTTGAGTCGGACATCAAGCCTGGGGAGAACGAGCCTCTGCCGGACTCAGACGAACCTCAAGACCTTCAGGGCAATGAGCTGGAGGACGAAATGCAGCTGGATCAGGGTTCCACGGCTGCTGAAGGACAAA
This sequence comes from Aspergillus sp. S1802E, assembly GCA_023627535.1. NCBI lineage: Eukaryota > Fungi > Ascomycota > Eurotiomycetes > Eurotiales > Aspergillaceae > Aspergillus > Aspergillus sp. S1802E. The sequence goes on along the minus strand of JAMAHN010000006.1, from coordinate 994,833 downwards.
CCGCAGGCGCGATGATCCCTGGCAACTCACACACCCAGGAGCGCACCACCGACGCTGTTGGTCAACAAGAGATCAACGAGGAGCTAGATGAAGTGGACGCACACCTCGCAGCCATCCACCTATCGTCCACCCTGCCCCCTCTCACTCCCAGAGACGAGGCCCAGCGACTTTGGTCGCATTACGAATCTGTCACCAACGACCTCTCCCTCTCTCTAACCGAGCAACTCCGCCTCATCCTCGCACCGACCCTGGCAACGAAGCTGCGCGGCGATTTCCGCACGGGTAAACGACTGAACATCAAGCGCATCATTCCGTACATCGCGTCGCAATACAAGCGCGACAAGATCTGGATGCGACGATCCATCCCCTCCAAGCGCAACTACCAGATCATGCTTGCAGTCGACGACAGCAAGTCCATGCTGGAGAGCGGAAGTGGCCAACTCGCGTTCGAAACCCTGGCGCTCGTGTCCAAGAGTCTCAGCATGCTCGAAGCCGGCGATCTCTGCGTCCTCGGCTTCGGCAGCGAAGACCACGTCCGAGTGGCGCACGACTTCGGCAAACCGTTCTCGTCGGAAGCCGGGATGCAGGTCTTCCAGCACTTCAGCTACCAGCAGACCGGCACCAACGTGCGCAAATTGATCGCCGACTCGATCGCCTTGTTCCGGGAAGCTCGCTGGAAGCAGTCTCCGGGAGGAGGCAACGCCGATCTCTGGCAGCTGGAGCTCATCATCTCCGACGGTATCTGCGAAGATCACGACACTATCCAGCGCCTTGTGCGTCAGGCCCAGGAGGAGCGGATCATGATTGTGTTCATCATCGTCGATGCCGTCAAGGGCAGTTCCATCCTGGATCTCAGCCAGGCTAGCTTCGAACCGGACACTGAGAGCGGCACTGGAGAGATGAAGTTGAAGATGAAACGGTATCTGGAAGGATTCCCCTTCCCTTATTATCTGGTTGTACGCGATGTCAAGGAGTTACCGGCTGTTTTGGCTACGGCGTTGAAGCAATGGTTCGCAGAGGTTGTTGATGTTTCCTCTTAGAGTTTCATGTTTGTTTATTGGTTATAGAGAAAAGTGTGGTGTTGTTTATGGCGCATGTGAATATTATTCCATTAGATATTTAGCAAAGTTTCAATTAAAAGATTCATTAAGAATTTATTTTCTATGCTCACTCAAACTCCCCAGTGATATTACACATTCATGGTATAAAACTATTTTTACCTAAAGACATCAATGAAGAATAGAAAAGGCTAAGGTCCATATTGAAGGGCTTCGAAAAAAACCAAGCTCACCATCCGTACTTCGATCCAGCTTCCTGCTTGTTCCTCCGTCCAGAGGCAAAACTCTCCTCCAGAGCCTCCCGCTGGTTGCTCGCTGCATTGACCAGCTGCTGCAAGCTGTGCTTTCCAGGCGCAATGGGACGCACGGGATTGTGCTGAACGGCCGCGAGATCCGTGTTGTGCGCCATCTCTTGGTTTGCGATGTACTCTTTGTCTGTGTTGAAATGGAGGACTCTGGACTTTGACGAATCGGCATTGCGACCAAAGAGCTGCCGTCTTTGGGCACGCGACAGGTTGAGATCGTCGGCGATGTTGTCCAACGTTTCGGCTGGCCCTGTCGCCAAGTTTGATTCCTGGGATTCTGGGGCCGAAGGTCCAGCGGCAGGAGCTTCTGAGGGGGCGGTGTATACTAGTGGTTCGTAGGTGGCACTTGTCGTTTGAGCAGAGGGAGCGGCGGCGACGTCCGGCTCTGTTGATGATAGCGAGAAAAGACTGACTTTCGGTTTTGGTTTCGGAGCAGCAGCAGGGGGCGGAGTAGGTTGAGCAGGAGGGGCCTGTTCTTTCAGGCCATCGGCAGCAGTTAAGGATGGTGTACTTGTGGTCGACGTAGTCGTCGTCGTTGTCGTAGCCTTGGGAGGCGCTTTCTTTTTCTTCTGCTGCGTTCGTCCCACCGACAAAGGCTTGAACATCATAGGATTGCCCTTCAATTTCACCTCCACCGGCTTCTCCTTCACACCCTCCTCCCCGTTGTCCTCTGCCGGATTTGACGACTCGCCAGCTCCCTCCGTCCCAAGACTACCAGCCTTGGATATCGTCTCATCATCGTCATAATCACCAGTCCCTAACCCCAATGCCTGATCCCTCCGCATTTCCGCATCAGCCTCGCGATCAAACCCCGGCGTAGCTCCCGTCTTCAAACTGAACACTTTCCGCACCGGCGCGGCCGTCTTCTTATTCTTCTCTTTCTCCGCCGCTGCGGTCGCAGTATTCTTTTTCGGCGCGGGCAGGAATGAATTAAAGTCCGAGAACAATCCCCCTCCGCCACCGCCGCCTATCCTGGGTTTCTTGCGCGCGGGTCCATCGTCGCCGGCGTCTGCGTCGGTGGGTTTCTCGGGTTTGATTTCGGGTAGGGCAACGCGGATTTTGCGCGGGTTGCTGCGATCGACGATGGATGGGAAGTTTGCGCCGGTGGTGGAGGAAGATGCAGATGGTTGTTGTTGTTGGGCGGGTGCGGGTTTTTGGGTCTTTGATTGGGGAACGACGGGGGTCTCGGATTCTGAATCGGAGTTCTCGGAGTCGGAGTAGGATACGAGGGCCATGGTGGGTGTTTTTTGTTGTAGTTGCGTTGCAAGTGGCAGTTGATTGTGGTGGAGCACGGATTCTTCGTCGACTTTCTTTTACAAGGGCAGTTGATACGGAATGACTAATCCGATGATGGCTTCTAGTTAACTAGTTCACTAGTAAGACATCCATCCTTCAGACAACCCTTTTCAAGTCTTACAATCCACAGGCCAGAGAACTCCTGTCTTAGCTGGCTGCGACAAGACAGCAAATCGTACCTATGTATACGAAATCCACGTTACCTAGATCTCAAACTCAGTCTGATCTGAGTATTCGGAGCTGAGCTTGATGGTCAGTTACAAATTCCAGAGACCACTAGAATTATTGTTTATATATCATCTCGTTTTTCAAAACAATCGTTTCTTCAACAACATCAGAGCGTAGGGAAAGGATAACAGCATCAAGACGAAACAATGCCGCCTGTCCAGGAAAGGGGATATCAAACAGAATGTCATAAGCTTCATAACCTCATGAGGGGTAAAGTCTAAGGAAGAGCGCAAGATAAGCAAGAACGCAGAGTGTCACAACAAAAGGAATTATCTGGATGATAGAGCACACAGGCGCAAATCCTATGTTACTATGTTAGAAAGAAAGATAAAACAGTATAGACCACATACTTACCGTCGATGAATGTTTGTGGGAAAGACAAACTGGGTGTCTGTCCAAATGCTCTGCGCATGTAACCAACCATTCCGAGCGATATGAAGAAGCGCCTTATATTCTGGACATCCCTTGGGAAATTTTGACTTGAGAATCCCAGTTTCCGACTGAACTGCTAGTCCGAGAACTTTCTTAACGAAAATATCATGTAAGTCTTCGGCTTGATGAAAACCTCTTGAACCCGCAAGCTGTTGGAACAGGCGGCCGGGGTCTTCCAAAAGAATAGCCGCAACCGTTTCCCCCTACAAGTTGTCATGACTACGGGCATGAAGTGACTAATGATGAGGGTATTGCTATATTAATTGCCTTAGAGCTGGTAGCCTCAATCTCAGCACGATACTTACTATAGCCCCTGGTAACACATCGCAGAATGATGCCATTAGCCCTGTGTGCCCTTGGGTGGCTTCCCATACGCCACGCCGAAAGTCGTCCATTATAGCCCCAGTGACGACTGACGAGAGTTTGTTTTAGCATAATCTCCAACAAATTGAACACCTTCGCCTTCATCCATTAGCAAGCCAACCGGCCTGAATGGGGAATCCGGAATGCTTTTAGGTTGAAGTGATATGTCTTGCTCGACGCTAAATCTCATCGGGACTGCTAGGTGATACTGTTCGTCAAATCCATCATTTCCATCTGTTGTAGAGCCGTATGACGTGGAAATCATGACCTGGCAATTCGACGTCTGCCCAATGGCTTTGAGGAAATCAGACCACACCGCGTCCGCGTATGTTTCTTGGGGCAGCTACAGTACTTCCACTTGCATCTACCCATTACTATTAAAGCGCGCAAGGGTCTATCGGGGAAAGGGTGGCTGTCTTCGTCGCGAACGTGGGTTGAGGAGGTCCGAGGCGAGGCGATAGAGCCGTCGGAGTATGATAAAAGATATATCATTAGACCCTCCATATCTTGCAGGATGGCTAGCAGCCCTTTAAACTTTGTTTACGGTCAGTGAAGGGTTGCCATCAGTTTGAACTTCTGCAAGGCGTTTTCCTTGGGGAATGGAGCCTTCATGTCACTCTTCCCATTCGTCATACTGAGCTACGTGTTACAAGCAGCAGCGTATCACCAGACCAATGATTCCCTATGATTCGAACAAATAGTGATCCCTCCAGTGGCTCATGACCCCCATTCCCAAGTAAACCTGTGCAAACGAAATCGTAGTCCCATAAAGGTGAATATACTCAATATCACCCAAAAATGACATCATGCAGAAACAACCAGATCCGCGATCAATCAGATAAGATAAGAGAAAGGGCTGATTACTAAGGGCAATCATCCACTGTCTTATTCGACGCTACTTCCCAAAACGTTCATTTAAATTCAATTCACCTCTTTGCGAGGAAAAAAAAACCCCCCCCCCCCAAACTCACGCTCTCTAGGCGCAAAGGCTGTCTACATCACTGACACCTCTATATTCACCATGTACAACCTACACCTACCTTGAAATTCACGCCCACACCTGCACGTCCAGTTCAAAGCTCAAAGCTCGGAATAACCATGCCGACAACAAACGACCAAGACCCCCCCGCTGGCGCCAGCGCAATACCATCTCTACCTACGAAAGACCCCTCGAGTAATCACACCCACGCCGAATCCCAAGCAGACGAATATACTCGCTCCGGCAAGAGTGGCAAGTTCCGGTTCAAATCCTCGCGCTCGTCACGCTCAGACCCGAAACATCGCGAACACCGACACCGCCACCGTCACCATCATCGACACAAGCGCAGCCACCATGACCATGACCATGACAGCGACCGTAGTTATGACACCAAACGAACCGACGACTCCTCCTCTACAAAACGCCACAAACACTCTCATCGCACACCCTCCCCTGACCCGTCCTCGACGACCACGAACCCAAACCCCACCAGGGGCCTCTCCCCCAACGCGGCCTTCCGAGAATCGTTATTCGATGCGCTCGGCGACGACGAAGGCGCGTCATATTGGGAATCAGTGTATGGGCAACCGATCCACAATTTCGCCGTGCCGTCCGTTCCTAAGGGACCCGAGGGAGAGCTGGAACAGATGGATGAGGAGGAATATGCAGCGTATGTGCGGACGCGGATGTGGGAGCGGACGAGGGAGGGGATGATCGAGGAACAAGAGCGGTTGAGGGCTGAGAGGATGAGGCAGAAGAGACGCGAGGAGAGGGGTGCGAGGGAGGCGAGGGAGCGGAGTCGGTTTGAGAAGGATATGGAGGAAAGTTTGAGGAGAGGACAGGCGCGGAGACGGCTGAAAGCTTGGAAGGCGGTTTGGGAGGAATATGCGAGGTCGTGGAATGAGGTTGATCGCGCCGCCGCCGCCGCCGCTGCTGCTGCTGCTGCTGCCGTCGCCGCAGGTTCAGACGAGGGCAAGAGCACTGATGAACGCACTCGGTTACGGAATCTCCTATACTGGCCTGTCGAGTCTGGGAAGCGAAGAGATGTGTCGAGAGAGGCGGTTGAAGAGTTTATGCGACATGCGCCGGTGTCATCCACTGATAGTAAGGATCAGTCGGGCGCCGCTGATTTACTATCAACATTGAAAGCAGAGCGAGTTCGATGGCACCCCGACAAGATTCAGCATCGCTATGGAATTCTGGGTGTGGACGAGGTCGTCATGCGCAGCGTAACGGAGGTTTTTCAGATAGTCGATACCATGTGGAACGAGTTGAAGGAGAAGCATCCGTGATACGGGATGGTGTTGGCTGTGTGGTGTTGATATTGGGTTAAGGAGTGGTATTGCAAAGACTGCATTACAGAGGCGTTCTCATTTACAGCATTGATACCCCTGTTTTCCTTATGTCTTTATTATATACTCAATCACGACAATGGTTCATGTGAGAGGCCATTCTAGATAATATACAGACAACAAACTTGATGTTCCAATATGTTAAGAATGGTTGCACTTTAGCACACGGACATGCGATTGGTTCTAGCCAAGCAAGTCCAAGGAAGAAGGGCCTGCAAAAAGTAAAAACAGATAAATAAAGGTCCATTCATCATCGACGACAGAGTAACTAACTAGTTGAATGAACCAGAAAAAAACAAAAAAGAACAGTGAATGGAGAGGCGGGGAATCGAACCCCGGACCTTTCCCATGCTAAGGGAACGTTATACCACTAAACCACATCCCCTGTTCGATGTATAACTTGACTTTCTTTTGCTATATATTCATAACAATAAACAGTAAATAGTAAATAGTACCCTGTCAGGACATAGGCCATGCGGTGTACTCCGTATGTTGACGGTTTCTGAATGTACTACTTCTCTGCTCTCTGGAGCCTTGGTAGGTGTCTTATTTTTGTACCTTGGAGTATGGATAAGAATTTCCATATATGATTCCTGCATGTGGTTGTTTCGCTTTATCGCACGCACAGCTCACTTCTGTGTCCCGAATCGACTTAACTGTATATATTTTTTGTCTCGCGAGGCACTTGGGTGTTGCACTCTTTACACCACCCCAAGCCAGACGCATATAAACGTAGTCTACTAACACATGCGGAACAACAATCATTCAACCTTTGAATTCGTCTCAACAGCAAGAAAAAAAACCGAAGATACAAACATGACATGGCTATGCAAAGAGCGCAAAACAGACGAACTGGGATAACTTCGTCGCAGAATTTTTTTTTGACAATTTCTCATACAAATTTGTATAAATCCATACACACTGCCTCCACATATCCACCCTCATCGCCTAAAACCGCGAGTATCTCTGTTTAGTCCGGTAGACGGTGTACCCAACGTAAGCGCCGGCGACGGCAACGAGGAAGAGCAGAGTCTTGAACACGAACCAGCCCCAGCTGCCCTTCTTCTTCTGGGTGCGTTTCACGCGCGCGCGGTCATTCTTGGGGCTGCTGGCGCGCTTGCTGTCGGAGGAGCTGCTTCGGGCGCCGCCGACGCCGTACAGGTTGTTGGACTTGACGGAGATGATGTCGTGGTTGTCGCTCAGCTCGCCGGTCTCGGCGGAGAAGCCGAGGTAGGCGACGGAGGGGATGGCGATATTGGCGTCCGAGGCGTCGAGCTTGAAGCAATTGTTCCAGGTGTCCTCCGACTTGTATTGCAGGTCCAGGGTCAATGTCTTGTCTTGGAAGTAGGTCAGGCGGGCCTTGGTCGGGATGGAGGCGCCTCGGAGGCCACGGGCCTATAGTGATCCTGTTAGCGTCTGCCCCTGTAGGAGATCTGCAATAGCGGTGATGCTTACAGAGCAACCGGCCAGTTCATTGGCCTTGCCGTCATGCGCCTGGTCGTAGGTGGTCTGTCCGTCGCCCATCATGGCCATGACGTAAGGGAACGAGGTCCCGGGGCGGTTGTTCTTGTATGTGTCGAAGAAGATGCCGAGACCCTCGAAGTTGTCAGTCGATCCGAAGACGGGGCCCTGCGTCGCGCGCTGCTTGGTCAACCACATGGCGAACCCATCGCCGTGTAGGTTACCGTTGCCATGGATCTTGAATTCGACTTCGATCTAAAAGCGAGTTAGGATTGAGTGCTCGTATGCATGACGCCGAGGCCTGTATCGAGTCGAACTAACCTCCCAGTTGGTAGCTGTGAGAGGAACACGCGAAAAGATCCACCCCTGCTGCGACGGCCGGTCCGCTGTAAGACGGACATATCTAGCGGTTGGTTAGCCCACACACTGCTCCACCGAGGAAGTATGATGATAGATGAACGAGGGGCACGTACTTGTCGGCGCGAATTATAGTATCACCACCAAAATCGAACCAGCGGCTTTGGAAGTCCGAATCTAGGTATGGCTGTAACAATGTCAACGGAGCTGCGCGAAACGGGGGAATCGGCCCGCTTGAGCCGCCGAGGGCCAAGTATGACAGATGGAGGGGTGGGGACCCACTGGAGCAAGACTATGAGTTCGAAGCTGAAGGGATTAATTAGTTAGCTGGAGACGTCTGGTCGAGGTTGGCGATCTGTACGTACTGGAATGCTCTTGACGTTGTCGTCACCATCGTAAGCGTTGGCAGCTGGCAGGCTTGCTAGGCCGACAAGGCCCAGCAGCGTCGAAAGCCGCGGGAGAAGCATTGCGAAATGGTGTCCGGTGATTGGAGACGAATTTGAATAGGCTGGGAGATAAAACGATCGTGAAACTCGGTAGGGTTTAGGTAGGTAGTGAAAGACCGACTGCAGCTAACACAAGTGATGAGTTCTCGCGGTTAATATCACCAGGACATCAACAGTTCAGAGGATAGCACTGAAGTTGGAGCGGAACGTGTTTCGAGAAAAGAGGAAAAGAAAAACAAAAAGGTGTCGTCGTCAGAAGAAGGAAGATAGAAAAGGAATGGAAGAAGTGACGGATCACGGAACAAGAGAGAAAAGGAAGAAAAGCGAGGATTGTGGCGGGAAAGCCTACCGGAACAATTGGTAGTAGTGGACAGATCGAAGCATCCCGAGGGACATAAGTCAAGTTCACTAAGTAAACACTCGTTCCGGTTTAGTGCCCTGTGGCGCAGGCCAAGGCAGGCAAGCTCTCCTCAGCCACACCTTCGAAGATCCTGTCGGAACTCTCGCGTCGCCTGTCACGAACTATTAATCCATACTCTGTGCACTAGACGTCATTTCTCCCCCGTGAACCCTCGCTCCTTCATCAATCCACGAACCTCGTCCCTTTTATCTCCGACCGATTACTCCAATTTCAGCAAAAAATGGCTCTCTTCGGCTCTGGCTCCAACAATGCGGCTTCCAACCCCCAGGAAGTCAAGACCGCCATCATGAAACAACTGCAGCAGGAGGCCGCCATGAACAACGCCCGGACCTTGATCGCTGTATGCTCGACACCGTCCCCCTGAAAAAAAAAAACAGAATCCGGATCATCAGACACCATGCTAACACACCCAACAGAAAGTCAACGAACACTGCTTCGATAGCTGCATTCCCCGCCCCGGCTCGACCCTGTCCTCCTCCGAAGGCACCTGCCTCTCCAACTGCATGGAGAAGTACATCTCCATGTGGAACGTCGCCAGCCGCTCATACGTCGCTCGCGTCGCCGTCGAGAGCAAGAAGGCCGGTGGCGCCCAAGAAACCATTAACATGAACGCCCTGGCCACCGGGTCGAGCGATCTGTAAAACGTAGAGGGCGGAGGAACGACACAACAACAACTACAAACCTGGCGGATGCTATGATATAGATTTGCGGTCTTAATGCAGATTGGTTCCTTTTTTTTCGGTCTTAATATGACGGTCCTCTTTTCTCTTGCGACTTCTCGGACGATTCGCCCGGTGCTTTATCCTTGTTGTGTGATGATATATGTATGATACAGGCAGGTTCTTATTTTATTTTTGTATATCATTGGTCTAATCATAGCAGAGCTGGAGGATGATAGGTGCCGTTGGATTTATGGTATTACTAAACGTGCCATAATCAGTACGTTCGGTGCCAATATTTTGCTGAAAGCCAATGCCGTCTGTATACCCAAGGCCTACTTTTATTGCAACAGAACTGGAAAACAAAGATATATGTACATTATACAAATGTCCAAACAGAGCAAGACACCAAAGATCAAGAACCAAGATAGCACCAGTATTTGCAATCACTATAAGCAAGAAATATCCCGTAAGCAAACAGGAACCACAGGATCGAGGAATGAAATAATTTACGTCGATGTGGCCTGCCCGCCTCTCAACAGCCACACCAAAGTTCTCAGTCCTCGCTCTAAACCCACTTGGAAACAAGACAACGGATAGGTGGTCTATCTTCATCAATCGAGTCCAAAAAAAGATTAGAGGAATATATCAAAAACGGAACCCCAGGACCAAAATGAAACAGAGGGCGAGAGGAAACAGAGAAACCATGCCACATATATAATAAACAGTATTCCGATGACCTCTCCCAGTAAAGATAGTAAAGAATCAAGTCGGCCAGCGATCATTGGAAAAACAAATCGACATCACAAGAAGACAAGTACAGAGATGAACAAAATATAAATAGACCCCACAGCTGCTAATCCGTACCACTAGCATCAACTGCGGAGCGATGTTATTTTTATGGGTGCAAACCTTGTGAAGAGATATTGCGTTGCACCCCACCAGAGCAGGCCCATATAAGGTGAAATTGTCATTTCATCATTCCTCATTTCATAAGCATTTAGAAGTCGGGGAACAAATGACCATGACTATAGAATGGATTAGTTCTTGGAGCCCGCGCGAGGACAAAGAAATAAAGGCGCAGGAGAATAACTTACAGATCTTCACCTTCCTGTCCATATGATTCCGTCTCCTCCGGATAGCGATCGTACTGACTGGCGTCGCCCTGGCCACCCCGGATGGGAGGCACGTAAGGGGCATCAATGTCCTTCCGTGCCAGGCGATCCCAAGTGACTTCGGCGAACCACGGGTGGTTCTTGACATCCTCCGAGCCACCGTGCAAGTTACCTAGACGCTTGGTGAGATCCGCCGTGATCAGTTGCGAAAGAAGATCGACCGCATCTGGGTGAAGATACGGCGGATATTTTATTCTGCCCCGGAGAATGTTTTCGTATATCTTGACTGGCGAACCACTGTCCCAGAATGGCGTGAACCCACACAGCATTTCAAAAATCAGGATTCCGAGGGACCACCTTTTGACCAGGTTAGCGGGTTGGCTGAATGTGCGACGGGATAGCAAAGCCTACCAATCCACCGATTTGTTGTAACCCTTAGAGGATACGACCTCGGGGGCCAAATAGTCGGGCGTTCCGCAAAGCGTCCATGTAATATCCGGAACCTCCTTGGCGAAACCGAAGTCAGTGATCTTCAAGTGGCCGTGTCGGTCCAAGAGCAAGTTTTCCGGTTTCAAATCTCGGTAGATAATCTGCTGAGAATGCAGATATTCTAGGGCGAGGGTAACCTCAGCGGCGTAAAACTTGGCAACCGGGTTGGGGAACCGCTACGGGATGAGACAAGAAGGTCGAAGATCAGCATTTTCCGGCGGGCCATCCAGAATTCGAAGCGGCGGGATGGCTCACCTGAGATTTGCGGAGGAGACTGAACAGCTCTCCTCCCTCAACGAAATCCATCACCATGTACAGGTTCCGCGCATCCTGCCATGTACCCCACAAAGTGACCAGGAACGGGTGTCGGACTCGGTTGAGCATGCGTCGTTCATCATTGGTGTGCTCAATCTGCTTCATCTTGACGACCTGGGCCTTCTTCAGGACCTTGATCGCATAGAAGCGATGGTTGTGCTTGGACTGCACCAGGTGAACGCGACCGAAGCTGCCGGTACCGAGGGTGCGCTGGAGGGCAAAGTCTTCCAGGGAGTATTTCCCCTTGGTGGTGCGAGAGTCGGACCGCGAGGTCTGCTGGGAATTAGCCGCATTGCTTCCGGAGCCGGCGTGCGAGGCATCCTGCTGGGACGAATGGATTATGTTCTGGATACTCGCGGCATTGGACTGGTGCGACGGCTGAGGGAGGCCGGAAGCGGGGCGGGAGGGCGAGGCGTGCGAGGCAGCGGATTGCATGGAGGCAGGTTGACCTTCAGCGGCTTGATTTGACCCTGAAGAGTGATGGTGGTGATTAGTGGCCGAGGGATGGGATTGCGAAGAGCTGACGGCGGACGAAGCCCCGGCGTTGTTGGTGGCGGCGGGCTGGTGGTGGTGATGATGGTCGCCAGCGATTGGTGACGTCTGCGTCTGGGCCGCGGTGGGTGACGAACCGGCTTCAAGCTCCTTGCTAAGGGTCTGCGAATCCTTTGTCCGCCTCTTTTTCAAGAGACCTCCTAGACTAGGCATGGAGAACAATTCCAGGAATTTTAGAACAGAGTAAAAGAGAAAAAAAAAAGAAGAATTTCGTGTAGCGCAGCCCCTCTTTCGACTATCAGAATATCAGAATCAGAAGGGAAGGAGGGGGAAGAGCTGCCGTGACGAGGATGAACGCCTCTCTCCCTTCTTCTTTTTTTTTTTTACCCTTTTTCTTGTTAGGAATAAGCTTGGGTCTTGTCTTGTCTTTGATGGTTCCGGGGTGGATACAACGGAGCCTCCTTTTGAGTGTTAGAGGGCGAAAGGTCGAGGGAAAGAGGGAGACGAGAGTTTAAAGGGCGGTCAAATAGTTCAAGTTGAATCAACCAAGTAGTCAAGTAGCGTTGCTCAATTGGGCACGAGCCTCCCCAAGCAACAAGATTATTGGGATTGGGGAAGTATAGCAGCCAAGACGGATACCGCAGTAATACTGTGTAGAGATAATAGTGCGAATACTCGTTAATAATAATGGGTGAGGGATTCAGTTCTCAGAGAGAAAAGGACAGGGAAGGAGCAGCCAAGCCGAGCGGGGTTGGCCTCGTTCGCCTTTCCGCATGGCCTGCATTGCACGTCCTCCGACACCTCGCATCACAGCGACCATTCTCTTCGTCTACGCTGTTCCTACATATGTCACAACATGCGATACGTGACGAATTCGGCGAGTCCTCGAAGATCTCCATGGATTGAATCGATTTATGCTCCCAGTCCCCCGGTTGAGTTGCCGTCAATCCGACCGAGTATCAACGATCAAGACATGATGAAGTCATTCACTCCTCGGTGCAATCCGGTCTGGAGATAGTTTAGTGTAAACTTCTCTCCCCAACCATGGGCCACTCGATCATGTAAAACTGCGTGGTGACCTCATCACCAGCGTGCGCCCGATAGTCTCACTGGTGGATCGGTGGAACGCCCCTCCCCGCTTCGGAGATTCGGCCTCCTTTTTTTGCTGGGTTCCATCCGCCGCAAAAAAAAGCTTCGATTGCTTTTGGATATCCCTCGTTGACTCGAACTTAATTCGATTCAGACATCTACCCGTGAAACTGCATCTGCATAACCCAGATTTGTTTGAGATTCGGCTCGTACCGCATGATTTCCGTAGGTCAAAATCAAACAAAAAAAAGTGCTTGGCCAACGCCGATGCTCCAGCCTGCTGTAGTCCACTACCACCCAACATAAATGAATTGAAACCCGTATAGGAAAAGAAAAGACAGAGAATAAGCGAGCGAGAGAGTTCAGAAAAAAAAAAAGGGACAAATGGTCATAATACAACTACTCCGGAGTATTCCAAGGACGTGGCCCGCAGCGGATACCTTCTGTCTTATATGCGATAATGTGCCATATTCTTCTTAATCTCATCCACAATCTCAACCGCCTCGAGCGCGTTGCGAGCCTCGAAATCATATCGCTTTTGCTCGTTCGCATCGTTGCCCCGTAGAACCACCACCCGGAAATTCTTCGGATGCCGTCGACTGACCTTACACCCGACCACGTCGTTGAAGCTAATCGATCGCGTTTTGGTGTCGGACGCCGTCTTGTTCGTATCCCCCGGCATGATGTGCAAGTAGTCGTTGTCAAACGTCAGGGTCCGTTGGTTCGACGCCGTAAAGGACATGGACTGTTTGCGGTACACCAGATACCGCCGGTAGTACCCTCCGATAAGATCCTGTTGCTGGGTGAGAGGATGAAGCATGCGCTGTCCACTCTTCTTGCTCTTCTTGCTATCTTTGCTGGCGGGATTGTTGTTATCGACCAGGAGAGGAGCGTTCGGGGATGAGCTCCCGGGGGAACCGGTCAGAGACTGCGGCCCAAATCGCCGGCGTACGAGGTCCAGGTCGGTGATATTGCCCAACGCCTCGACGGTACGGTCCAACGGCGCTATCGTATTCGTGCCCATCACTCTGAGCAAGTAATTACCCTTGTCCAATCCCCACCGTTTGCATACGGAATCGAGGATCTCGGCGATGTAGCTATCGGCAGATGTGTTCATGGTGGTCGATTGCGCAGAGCCTTCCAGGTTAATAAAGCGGATCTTCAGGTTCTTGGTGACCCCCATGCGAGGGCTAGCATGGGATATAGGCACCGCTGGACGATCGGCCGGAGTGAGAGTGTTATCATTCAGCGCCGAGGAGAACGGCTGCCCCAATATCGGGTTCTGACGAGGCATTTTGTTCTGAGCAACTGGCTGGCTGGTGGGAGTTGGAGCCGGAGATGAAGTATCGGCACTGTCTTCTGTGGGCACGGCCTGGCTGTATGTCGGGAAACTGCGTTCATTCTCTTCAAACTCGGCCTGAGAAGCCTCCACCAGAGCAAACTCGTCATACTGCTTCCCCCGAGACCGGCCTCGGGCACCGGCCGCCCGGTTGTTGTTTGACGTGAAATCGGCAATGGGAGACGTTCGTCCAAGCGCCGGGAAATCATATTCCACCTCGCCATCTTCTACCATTCGCAGGGTCCATCTGTTGACGGTTAATTTGCTGCGCTCAATAGGCGGACTGCACCCTTCCTCTGAATATCTCCAAAGAGCAAGGCCGATAGCCTCGGCCACTATAACGGGTGCTGGCTGCTCTGCCAATTTAGATTCTCGAGCAATTGGAAGATCCAGCGGATCTTCAGGCTCGGCAGAAAATGGTACGTATAGCTTGATGTTCAGGACATCGGTCAGACCTTTGCCCGAAAGGACGGCGAACTTCTCAACCGGGTTTGTTGGCGCGCGTTTACGCGCGTTGAGAGCCTTAGAAAGCAAGCTCACGGGCTGCACCGTGCTGATGGGTCGCGGCGGTGGCAGATCTTGTAATTCAGGTGCAGGGGTTTTGGGCTTTCTCGGGGATGCAGTTTGCGATCCTGCACCATGTTGTAGTCTGTGCATCAGCGCAACGGGCGATGAAGAGTCCAAGCTGCCTGTTATACCGACACCTCCCAGAAGAGACGCGGAGCCGGCCGTGGCATCGAATTCCGAAGATAGCGCAGAGCCCACGGATTCAGCTCCTGAATCCTCCGCCTGCTCATGTAGATCCTCAATCGTTCTATTACCGGCGAGCCTCCGCCCTTTACCCAAAGGCTCTATTACTTGATCCTGGCCGGAAAATTGAATCTGGCGTCTCTTGAAGGACGGATCCATCTCGTTCTCGGAAGACAAATCACTGCTGGTCGTTGTCGTCGTATCTCGTCGCGGACGTTCACCGACCGAAACTGCAGTGCCTAATGACCCAGTGCGGTAATGAGTACCGATCGTAGGATGTGACGGAGACGTAACCATGACTTGCGGGCCTTCTTGACGATCAGTTGTACGTATTGGCGATGATCCAGCCCGTGTCCGTATGGGCATCTTGGGGAATTTGATCTGACGAGAAGCTCTATGGAATGTCAGAGAAGGCACCAAACTCACAGTAGTTTAATAACTGACCTTTGAGCACTCTCCCCATCGTCGTCACTTTCGTCGCTGAGATCACTACTATCCTCATCGTCATCCTGTTTCTGCTGCTCTTGCTGCTGGCGATCCCTTCGATGTGTTCGTTTCCCAGCGCGCCCTGGAGGCCGACGCCCGGTTATGCCTGCGTTGCTTCTACCGGTGACCATCCCCCCTTCCTCGTCGTCGCCGCCATCGGCCAGCCCAAATCGTTGCGCGTCATGTTCGTGCCGAGCACCGATGTTATAGTACTCCGAAGATACAGCAGCCGTAGTAGGAATAGGAGGGGAGTATGTTCGTTTAATAGAGGCCGCGCTTTGAGCGTTGGGGTTTGTCGAGGCCGAAGACCAGCCTGCCGCGCGGAACCCGGGTGTGTTCAGGACGGAGTTGTTCACGTTGATGAGTCGGTCGCCTATGCCGTCTTTGATCGTGGACAAGTAGGATGTGCGAAGCTGCCATATCGTGAAACTGAAACGCGTTTAGCCCCCAATTTGGGTTATGTGAAGACCACAGGGAGGTCAGACGGCTAGTGGTGCGGAGCACGCCTCCTAGAACATACTCTTCGTTGTGAAGTAGAGACATTTTTGTAAGCGAGTGGCGCGGTATCGCGCAACTCCAGGAATATCAAGTTCAAGTCAAGGAAATGATTGCGGCTGAGAGGGCAAGAATAGTCTCGTCGGCACTCGCATGAGCATGGCCTCAGGTGCGGCGTTGATGGGCCAAGAAGAAAATCGCAAGGGCGTATGAAAGGAGTGATTTCCCCCTAAACAGGGCCAGCCTGATGAAGAAGGGATAATAACTGAAAGAAAAAGGAATTTGAAAAGAAAGGCGAAAGAAGCCAGGAACCAGACTGAGGGGTTGTTTGTCAAAGCGGGAGGAGGGCGTAGTGAGCCGTGGCGGCCTGGAAAGCAATCTGCAATTTCTCCGCAGATCAGCCAAGACAATCTTGATCGTCTCCAGACTAATATTAATCTAACTCTAGTTGAGGCTCAGCCAGACTACAGCCCTGATCATTTGATATTCGCCCAGAAAAAGGTTATACAATTGGAATTAATCATTTCTGACCACGTAAGGCGCTACCGTTAGAGGGTACATGAATAAATGCAGATTACAATACAACCGCAAAAGTCGGGACTGACGAGAGATCACCAGAAGACACGCCTCAAGTGGCCTTCGCCTTGGGTTTTCGGCCCTTGCCCTTCTTCGGTTTTTCTTCGTCGTCGATAGAGTCATCGTTGGCTTTCTTTGCCTTCTTCCCCTTTCCAGCGCCGCCCTTCGCGGTTTTCTTGGGCACTCGGACATACTTGTCTTTTTTCAGGTCAAGTTCTTCACTTTCGTCATCCTCTTTAGTATCATCCTCCAGTATTTCTTCATCGGACTCTTCAATGGCATCTTCAATGTCGGGTTTCTCCTTCGGCATCTTCTTCGGAGCAACAACATTGCTGGCCTTGATGAAAGGAAGGGGATGCGAACGCTGGTTGTAGAGGCGTGTGAACGTGGCCTTTGTTTGGGTTTCCAGTTTGACGTTTGACTCGTCCATGGGACCAAGCCCGAGCTCGACAAGGGCATCCCAGTCCTCGCGAGTAAAGAAGTAGCTGTCCATAAAGTCGATGACGTCGTCCACGCTGTCCTTGCCCTCGACCATTAACCGGCGGACCAGCTTATCCCAGATAAGAGGTAGGTATTGCTGTCTAATTTCGTCGCGGTCTGCAGAAGAACGAAGACGCATATGGCCCTGGATTTCTTTGATCTGTCGCCAGAGTTTTCCTGTGAAATTCATATTAATAAGATGTATACAAACACAAGGGGTAGCCTCAGGAGCAGCATACCTTGTTTGCTGTTCTGCCCTAGCCAGCTAGTGAAACCAGGACGTTCCATCATGTTGCCATAAGTGAAACTTGCAGGCCGGACAAAGCTGAAGACGGCATGCGTTGGCATCAGACTCCATTGCTGTTGTGAGCCGTGGATCATTTTGTCGACGAGATCACCGTCACTAATACTTGACGCCGCATTGTCCGCCAGTTCCAGCAGCTTCAGCTTTTGCTCCTTGCCTTGATATCCGCCGCCCAAGGTAGGTTTGGTCCTGAGATAGTTCTCTTGTAGCATGAGATAACTGAACTCGTGGTCATTGAAATAAAGTTCAATCTTGTCATTCAGCGTGGACTTTGAACTGGGCGAGAACATCTGTGCGTTCAAGATCTTCCCAACAATGTCCCAGGGCTTCAGGATAACATGTTTTTCCCACGCCTTGGACATTTCACGACCCTTTTCGTAGTCTAAATTCTTTTGATCCAGCTTCACCGTTGAAAGCATGTTGATAATTTGTCGAATATCGGCGTGGGTTCCCTCAATGAGACTGTCAAGAACTGGCGGAGGAATTCTGAGGCCTTCTCTGAAACAGATGGTCGAAAGTCTGGACCTGATTTGTTCTACCGTTGGGCGTCTGAAAGGGAGCTCGAACGTAACGTGATCAAAGGGCTTCATTTTCGGAAGCCTTCGCTCGTTGCAGATGAGAATAAGCGGGATCTGTGTTTTCTTAGCGATGGAGGCCAGCGCACCCACGCCACCGCGATCTCCAGCAGACATTCCATCGACCTCGTCCATGATTAGCACCATATTTTTCTTGGTGCTTTCCACCTTACTACCAGCGCCCGAGAAATAGCCCTGCAGAGATGTTGTGTCCAAAACACCGTGAAGGCCAGTCTCGACAAGCTTCTTACTTCTTGTATCACTGGCGTTGGTCTCGACGATATCAAATCCTTCAAGCTTTGCCACTAGATGAGCTGCAGTTGTCTTTCCAATACCAGGGGGTCCATGGATCATGACAGAACGATAGGTCCCGGATCCATCTTTTCCAGGTTTTGAGAAATTTGATTTGGCATTCTTCCGCCAACTGCGCAGCCAGACCTGGAGTTTTTCAACAGTTCCCTTGTTGCCGCAAATCATGCCCATCGAAGTTGGCGCATACTTGGTAGTCCATAGCAAATCATCGGTTTTAGCGGCGGCTGTTTTAGCGGTAGTTGTTTGAGCGGAAGCTGATTTGGCGGCAGCTGCTTTAGCCTTGCGCTTTTCTTCTTCTTCCATCTCAGCAGCCATCGCACGGATTTTATCCTCCTCCACCTTCTTCTTCGCTTCGTACTTCTCGGCCGCCTTGCCATCTCCACCATTGGCTGGCAGCCGTCGGATAAGCTCGAATAGTCCCTCTTCATTGATTGTCTTCAAATTATGCTGCTTAATCGTGGCAAGCTTTTTAGGTCCTGCGTCGTCTCCTAAAACAACGTAGCTTGTTTTGGAGCTGGGAGCCCCAGTGACTTTACCGCCATACTTCTTGACCAGTGCTTGCCCTTCGTCACGGCCTAGGTTGCCGAGAACACCAGTGAAGACGAAAGCTAAACCCGCAAGGCAGTTCTCTGCACCAACTGGCATCTCAGTACTCCCAGAGCCCACAGGATCCCGCGATCGCTGGGCCTGAGCGGCGAAATTGAACTTGGGTTTTTCCCCTGATTGAGGCGGCGGCGAAGGGGGCCTGACTATCGGAATGCTGTCGAAGATGTCTTGGATCTCTTTGCTCTCAGGCCGGTCGTCCGAAGGAGAGGCCTTCTTCTTCTTGGCTGCGGGGGTGGAGGATGCTGATTTGGAGGGAGCAGCCGACTTCTTCGTGGGACTGGGTGCTTCGTTGTTTTCATCCTTACTTAGGACTTCGGATTTTCGTTTCCGGCCAGGCCGTGCAGCTGCCGACTTGGATGCCTTGATTGGTGCGATATCTTCCATGACCACGTCGTCGTCCGATTCCTCGACGGTGGCTCGTTTCTTGCGTGTCGACCTGTTCGAAGACGCTTGAGCTGGTTTTACGGCAAGCTCCTCAAGGTCGCTATCGTCGTCGCTATTCTCGGCTTCGACGTAGTCGTCATCTCCCTTGCCAGGTTTTCGGAACTCTTCTGCGTGAATGTCATCGCCGCCAAGTTCATCATCGTCCAGTACCTTTGTAGACTTCCTTGTAGATTGACGGGGTTTCCGCTTGGGAGACTCTTCAACCACCGCTCGCTTTTTCACTTCCGGGGACTTCTCGGCCTTGCGACTTTTCTTGGAGTCATCGGGGGATGGTTCGGGTTCTTGGACCGGTGCGGCGGTACTGTTCTTAGCAGGACGTCCTTTTTTCTTGCTTGAGGCGAAGTAATCCGATGTGGTTGTTGGTTTGCCCTGAGAGGCTTCCGGTTTCCTAAAACATGAAATAGAGTTATTAGGGAAGATCGACGGCGGCAATTAAGGGATCGGAGGACCAACGGTTTGCTGGGTGTTTTGGGTTTGGGACTGGGAGCCTTCGCTACCACTTCGTCTTCATCCTCACTATCATCCACAACTTTTCTTCCACCTGCATCTGTCGTCAATAGGACAATTGAAGATATGTCTTTAGTATCAGATCTTACGTCTTTTTCTCGGGGCGGGTTCCTAGTGAGGATAAGTCAGTTGAGAAGCTGATCAAGCCAAATTGCTGACCACAAAACCATCAAAAATGCTCAAATTGGGGGAGTACACACTTCTTTCTTCGCAGGCTGCTTAGCAGGCTTCGCAGGAGAGCTGTTGGAGCCTTGGCTGGACTTCCCGCCAAAAAAGTTCCTAATATCAGCAGGCATGATGATTAAATCAGTAATACCATGACTCGAAGTGCTAATAAGAACACAGCCAGTAGGTCTGACTTAGTAAAAGCTTTAGCACAAGCTCCTCGCAACGACAATGTCAAACTGTCAGGCGCGATAAGCTCCGGAAACACGACGCGCTCGCAGCCTACACGAAGAGACGTGACCTAATTAGCTTATATAAGCAGAGCGCTGGTGGCACGTGCGCAGCGCTTCTTGCCCGGTTGGGGAATATCGGACTGGCAGATTCGCCGATGCTCAGAGTCGCTCCGCTTCGTCCACCATTGTTCAATCGGTACGAGACGGCCGTGAGCATTTAATATGGCAATGAGACCGCAGACCAAGCTCTTCTCGGGGCTTCAGATGGCCCTTTTCCGGCCTACGTGTTCGCTCTCCCCCCCCACGACAGAAAAGATTTTTCCTCTTCCGCGGCGATTGAGACTGACTGATATTTATCGCAGGTTTAACGACGCCCTCTCCGGCCCAGTCGCTATCACGATGCTTTTCGACGACCTCGCCAGCTCTTGATTGGCTTACTCCGAAGTTTATGGAAAAGTCGAAATCGCCCAAGGGTCGTCCGCATGTCGCAACTGGTGGATCTTTCCGGGGTACAACTGTCGTCTGGGGTGACTACGGCTTGCGGATGAAGGACCACGATCGTCGACTGCCGGCTAAATCGCTGAAAATCGCAGAGGAGACGATTAAGCGACGTCTGAGAGGTATGGACTACACGCTCTACAAGCGTGTGAGTGCCAACTTGGGTGTCTACACCAAGGGCAATGAACAACGTATGGGTAAGGGTAAGGGAAAATTCGACTACTGGACGGCGAAGGTTCCCGTGAGCAGGATTGTGTTCGAGCTCAAGGGTAAACTGCACGAAAAGGTCGCGAGGGAAGCTTTTCGGTTGGCTGGCCACAAGTTGCCCGGTATGATATTATGCCACCATCTGCAGAACGACACCTTTGTGGCGAGTGCTAACAATACAAATTATTAACAGGAATGTGGGAGTTCGTGCAAAAGGGAGATCCTCCTGTCGTCGGAGTGACGAAGCTCGGCAACGGTGTGACTCTGGAGAGTCTCAAGCGGCCACGCAGAAGCCCGGCCTTGGGCACGGAAAACCTGGACACGCCCCCCAAATCGACCTCCTCTAGCCCATCCGCCTCTCAATAAACGTGGCTACACCCATGTCACCCTCATCATGTCATTTATATACCTCTTATGCCCCCACCCCGGAACCAGGGCCATATCCTTGCTCCCTCCTACTCTTCGCTGCCTCGGCGTCACCTCGGGTCTCGGGCTTCAGGTCTTGTGTATAATATTTTCAGCTTTGGATTCTCTTTGCGTACTTTTCCTTCGCAGATGTCGAATGTTTTCATACACGGAGTTCAATAGAAAGAAAGTATGATCGACTGTACCTTTGTCTGCGTATCCCGAAAAATTGGCAGTGGCTTCTCCCAGTGCTATCTTCCTTGCCTGCTCGGCGTCTTCTCGCCTCTCTTGCTTTTCCTTGATTTCAGCATCAGTCGTGCTGTACGGGATCCCTGGCTTTTGGCTTTTCGTATGCGCAGAGTCGCCTAAGACTAAGTCAGCTCCATGAGCCTTTTCCGCAATTATCTGGTCAAACAGTCAAACCATACCGCCTAGTTGCCCGGTCTGCTTCGCCGGAGGCACTGTGTATTCCTTAATGGATTCGTATCTTTAACCCGAAGGTCCATTAGCTCGTGTGCCTGTCGTTCGAGAGGACAGGAAGATAACGTACTGAGTGCTTTCGCCACCGGGCTGGATATCTACGAGCTGATCGGACATGATGGGTAGGTATCGAATGGTAAACACAAGAGTAATTGGCAATTAAAATGTGACTGAATAGTCGATTTCCCATCGATAGAAGTATTGAATGAGAATGGGCGTGTGTAGTTTGCTTGCGTCGGAGGGAGAGCCGAGTTCCATTAAAAATGGAGGAGGCACCTAATGACGTATCTCTCCCTCATACTCGAGCAAGTTATGGCGGGACCCGACCTCCCTTGTCTTGCGATACTACAACTGGAAATGATGGCCATTGTTAATTAACGGTGCATTTAATTATTCAAGCTAAGTACCCATTGAAGCATATCGTTTCTTACCTACCATTGGATTCCAGTAAATCTAGTTATGTTGAACTCAAACGCCACCATATCAACATTCATTGTCTACTAATACATTACACTCATGGTAATCTCAAGCTTAGTTTAAGATACTAATAAAAGCCACGACCGCTTTTAAATAAAGAAAAACTATTTGTATTGTACAATTCTCATCAATCATCGATTATCTATCCGAGTTTAAAAGTCCATACCCATCAAGTAGCTATATCTTGGGGTTAGATGCTGGCCCTTGCGATACTAGGGAAGATGACGAACCTTTCATAAATACGCATGAATTTGGCAACAAACGCTTCGAGGTGGAAGATGACTTTCTGTATGGATTCTTAGCGCGGGGAAATCCGGACTCGTGGGGGTCTTCTTACGCTGCCTTGCTTGATTCTGTGCTCGTAAAATGCCGACCACTTGATCACATCGGGCTTCAGCGCGTCGTCAACTTTCGCAATGAGTTTGAACGTGAGTGTCTACATTTTTGTTAGTATGAACCAGTAGCATAGGCTCTTGTGGCAAATATACCTTGATAATAGTTGTAGGTGGAATGCAATGCGTCAGAAGGTCATACAACCGCGCGCGAACCTGCAGCAGTCTAGCAGGTGACCGCTCGGCCAGAATCTCGTCGGCAGTCAAGGAGATAAGCGCTTCCCAGTCAGGCGGGGGAACGGGCGTATTATCCGTCACTTTCTCGCTACATTCCGATAAGACGTCAGTGGTGCGCTCTTACCCGTCGTCCCCTTGTAGTAAGCTTACCTTTGAGCATACACGGCTTCGAACATAAGTAGCGCCCGGCGAAGATTCCGTTGGCTGTCTTTCGCTATCCTCTTGTTCAATCCACTTGCCTCGGGCCAGCCTTCCCTCTTACCCGCATTACTCAAGACAGAACATATTTGCTCTTCTGTTGGCGCGGCAACCCTAACCAGCAGGGTTCGCGAGCGAATGGGGGCAATGATATTGGAAGTGCTGTTGGCCAGCAGAATCAACCGTAGATTAGGACTGTATTTCTCCATGGTGCGTCTCAGAGCTGCTTGCGCATCGCGAGTAAGATGATCTGCCTCGTTGATCACGACGACCTTGAACCGTTGCTTCGCCGAGAGATCGACCTGTTGGGTCTGCGCGATCTCCTTCAGAAGTTCCTGAACAACGACGCGGTCATAGTTGCCGACGTCAGACGGCGTGATCTCAAGGTGATAGATGGACGAGACGATGTTGAACTCCAGTTTCCGGTTACTCGTCGTCTGGAAGACTCGAGCGTCGATCTTGATCTTTTCGACCCCGGGGCCGTACAATTCCTTCAGTGTTGCGATCACACGGGTCTTTTTGCCCGCGCCGGATGGCCCGTAAACGAGCAGGTGAGGAAAGTCTCCGCTTTGAGCCTAACATCGGTATAACCATGAGAAATGCTCTTCCTGCAATGGATTGGGAATTGATGGGTTTTGCTCACTAGGGACTTTAAGCGTGCGGACAGATCGTGGTGGTATGAAAGAGCGTCCAAAGAGCGCGGGCGCAACTTGTCAACTAGAAGAGCCATTTTTGGTAGTCTGCAGTCCTTCTGTGGTCCAAAAAATACGGTTCACTTTGGCTGACCACTGGACAAGAACTTATCGAACGTTCGGGATAGCTTCGATTGAATGCAGACGCGTCGGTTCGTGACGCGCGAGCTTAATTGATGATCCGTGCGCACTGACTAAGCCTCGACAGGAGCCAATGATGACCGCCCATTTCGGCGCATACAAATGGATAGAATGCAGACTGCTACACAACGGTTAGTATAATTCCTTAACATTACTGATCAGCAAGTGTTTCCCCTGACAGAAGATCGTGACAAGGAACTAGCTTTCTGCATGATGATAGTAATTTCAAAATAATCCGAGCCCAGCGTTTGTAATATGTACATCCATGAATTGATATAATACAAGTTGTCTCTCGAGGAATCGGACCTCAAAGAAGATGGTACAGTACAGTGTAGTTATGTTTTTGGAGAGGAGATTGGAGCTTCCTCGCTGAGGCAAAACCGTCCCAATGGAAAGGGACTTGGCACTGGAAAATTCCCAGACCTGCCAGGTCTTCACCTCTAAGTGCTGGCATACGTTGACGCACCACTTTCACGAGCACTTCCTAGGGAACCATAGTATTGGAAGCCGAGACCGGTGCTTATGCATGGGTCGATGGAGAGCTGTCCATACAGTTTATGCGATCAGCTCTATGGCATAGGCTTCAAGACGCCGTTATCATCGTATCGCGCTTCTACTTTGCTGTTAGTGTACTGTTCAAAACTGCACTCTGCTAGCTGGGCATCTTACTGAAGAAAGTATACGAGAGCGTAATGGTATCGATGCCCTGCATTGCCGGGTCCTTTGCGAAATCAGGATCGATGAAGAAGAACACCGGCATGTCCACAGATTCTCCAGCATTCAACTTCTGCTCTTCGAAGCAGAAGCACTGGATCTTGCTGAAGTATGGGGCGACTTGCCCGGGCGTGACACTATATGTCGCAACTCCGATAATATCCGCAGGACCCTTGTTCGTCGCAGTGTAGAAAGCCAATGCTGTTTCGCCGGGGAGGACTCGGACTTCTCGCTGTTGTGGCGTGAACTTCCAAGGCAGGACGTCCGAAACTGAACCATTGAAGGTAATTCGAAGACGGCGGGAGTCCGTTACAGGCTTTACGCGATCCGCGGTATCGCCTTCTCCTGTACGGTGGGTGAGGATGGGTTGGCCACCCCAGCCGGTCTGCTGACAGATCTGTAGAAGCAAAACCGTTAGTTTCCGTTGTTATCAGAGCGAGTTCATGGTGCGGGGATTGGCACTAACCATCTTGTAGAGAGGGACAGAACCATAAGCGAGAGCAACCGTTCCCAGAATAAGACTCGCGGCATAATACCTGCCATTGAGATTAGAGGAGTCCAAGCGGAATAGCAAGAGTTCGGCATTACATTGTAGATGCATTTCGCTGCCGTGATTGGGGGGTATTGAACGGCGCGGAGGCGGCATTTTTCCTCAATAATGGATTGTGACTGAAATACCTCCTCCCGAGGTCAAACCCTTTGGGTGTATTACATGCGGACGGTTTGAAGCCCGTTGCCGGCGACAAAAACCGGCCCCACGAGCAGATTGGGCGGGCGAACATGGTTATAGATTAATGAGTTGCGGACGCAAATCGGACTACTCGGCTGTTCACCAGCTTCGTCCGGGACAGGATATATCAAACACGTGATCTAGTCTTGGCATCGATGCTAGCGATAAGAGGACGATCAAGGTCATTATTGAAAACTGGACTCTATTGACCAGACAAATGTTCTAGCTTGGGTTTCGAATTTATTTGATTCTACTACGTAGAAGATACTGGAGAAGATGGCGTGAAATGAAAAATTCTAGACCTGATTATAAGTATTATTGTGTAGTATATTATGGAGTATGTGGTAATACAGATTCCGTCAAATGCAACATTAGACATTCTTTCACACCAAGGAGGAAAGCATGAAAGGATTAGATGACCTAGATTGTCATATTGCCGCGAATGCTACTTCAAAACGCTGGTTGCAATCTTTCCAAAGACACCTCGAACCAATCTGGGCCGCTCTTGAAGACAAGTTAGAAGGATGGCAGCACTGATAGCAAACGTGGCGCGTTCTCGGTATTGATACTAGAGAAAAAGTAGAGATATTAGAATTGGTCCAAACCACAAGAGCAACTTCAAGAAGTTACACAAAAGCCAAAAATCCGGACGGTAGACAGGACGCGGTATGGGGAGCGTAATCCATTGCTTGCGAATGAAGTGCTATAAGGACAATTAAACTTTACCTTTTTATCATAATACCTTGGCAGCACAGTGGCTGCAGCCCTGGGTGCCACAAATAAGGCAATTTCCTGGCGTCTTCGGGCATTCTCCACGAGTATACTCCAGCCACACATAAGACATCCGGCACCGACGCATAATCCGGAGTCCCACATCAAAGGCGTTACCGTTCCCTTGTCAAAGATTTTGGGTCCAAGTCGGGTTCGAGCGAGGCAGACTGAGTAATAAAAGATGCTCACAAAAGACGCAAGAAAAGAAGACGATCGCAAGGCATCGGAAATAGCTCGATAAATTGCTGACCTGGATTTAATATTCCGAAGGCGAAAAGCAATTTGAAGGGGTATGTAAGTTGCACAAGCAAACTTAAGGGTTCGAACAAATCGATATACGGCATGTTTCTCACAGCTAGGACCGCAGCCCATATGCACCATTTCACACGGTATAGGAACTGTCTTCGTTGGGTCCCCCCATTCCACAGGCCAGGAATAATCCTCGCACATGGATTGGAGAAGAGGAGCTTGGCCCGTGTCTTTTCCGTAGACGAAGGTCCCTCTTCTAGCTCGGCGAAGCGCCTCGATTAGGCGATTATCTACCTTTGCGGCCTCTCCAATCCATTTTCCGTAAGACCTCGGTAGCCTCTCAGGCATATAAAACCATGCCCACATCACTATTGCGGCACTGGCGGCAAATAAACCTGCATCAGCCAGCTGGGGCGCAAAGGCATCCACGAGAGTCCAATGACCCTGCTGTTTACGTCGTAGTCGCCATCGCGCCCACGCCAAACAGGCCATTGAATCCACTGCTCTAGTAAGACTGAAGAGAGTAAGATCCATTGTCCTACCGGCAAGCTGAGGATAACTATGAGCTGCGGATTTACCGTCGTGTTGCCCTAAAACATCCTTATTCCCTGCCTCATTGTGGCGTTCCTCAAGACGGCCTGGCAATGTAATAGGCTTCTTGTTGAGGAGTCCAAAGGTGAACCAAGCGGAAACCAAGGTAGCAATGACCCGGATCAACCGCAGAGCTTTCGCTGGATTAAATCTGTCAGCCCGCGAGCCAAGACTACGACTCGCACGCTGTAAAATGTGAAGGCATAGAAGCGGCAAAATACTGGAGCCCCCAACAAGAAGCCCGCAGAATGTTGGGAAGCTCTCCAGTTTTAATGAGTTCCCCAATACTAAAGACAGCTGTACCACGAAGTTAGCCGATCAAATCTACTACCCAATGATTCTGATAGATGATTGCGACAAGGGTGGTAGTTTTAAAGACCGAGCCGGTGGATCGAAAGCCCAAAGTGGTTACTCAATAAATGATAAAGACATACCTCTTTGAGCTTCTGCTTATGATCTAAGTCATTCTTCCAGAGGCGTTGTAAGCATGATATAACCCTGGGTGCAGTTGAGGATATGTGCCCTAATGCATAAGCGCGCAGAATTCTGCGACAACGCCGAATCAGGTATGTCAGCTCTCAGCTCCCTTCAATTATAGCCTTGGCAGTGTAATATGGCTTGATGTTCCAGATTGCATGAACGATGGGTCGAATATCTGATACTTACGGCTTTAAGGCATGGATGCTGACCTGAGGTCTGCGAGGAAGTCCTGCAGAGTCCATGGTTTTGAAATGCTGCTACTTCATGACCACGCTCTTAGATGTAAAGCATTTCGAGAGACAAACAGACACCCTACAGAATAGTGTCAGGAATCGCTGCGGGTTAACGGATGATCAAGCATAGTAAGGCACTTATTGACATTTAAACGTACGTTTTGGGAGGATCTGGATGGCCAGCATTAATGGGCAGATTTAGGAAATCCCCAGTAAAAACGATATAACAGCAATGTCATGCAGGTCTGACAGCATTACAGAACAAGGAGACGGCTAATACAGACAGCGACCAACTGCGCAGAGAGCACTCGGGTATGCCTGACAGTCTGCAACCAAGCGCAAAGACCAAGCGGACCACGGTGCCAGCAAGTGAGCAGGAATCTTTCGTGCGATCTTCCGTGGAGCCGTACACAACCGTGCGACCTAAAATTCGACCTCGGCCCTAGAGGACACGAAGAAAGTGGTTTGCTAGGAGCGGTTCAGGGGTAGGAACTAAACAGTTGGTTGACGATCCTCCGTATGTCAGAGTCTCAAACTCGGGGTTTTGTTAATGACGCCCGTGGAAACAACCCTGCGATTTCCAGTCAGGTACACCTTTGTGGGGCATCAAAAAAGGCAAATTAATTAAACAGGAATTTAGAGCAATAGTTGGACGTACTGTCATCCACCCCGACAAACCTAAGCACGGAGTACTCCGTCTGTGTAGTGTGGACGGAGTAGTGTGTACTGGGGTGGTAGGCAAGGGGTTTTCAGAGAATTTTGCGCGAAAGAGAGGTAAAAGGAGGGGGAAGAGCCAAAGATAATAAATAAATAAAAGAAACAGTTTCCCTCTTTTTCTAATCTGTCCAACACATTTGCGCTGGATGGTGGAAGGAGCTGCACGTAGGGGACTCCGTCAGTGTATGCAGCCAGGCAAATTAATCGATCGGACTTGGAAATTGGGCCGAGAGCCTCCGATCCCTTCCTAACCCGATTTTACTGTACCGGGACCGTCGCTGCCGGGGGTGGGTATGTATTTTTCGTATTGTCCTTACGTCACGCGACCTCCGCTGCAGCGCGAGGTTTTCAGCATGTGATCGACTCGAAAAGACCGACGGATTTCCATGCTCTCTCTCTCGCTCTCCACCATATGTCTATCTACGTCCTCGTCATCTTTCCTCTCTTTTGAACTTATGAGTCCGAAGTGGAGTCACTAATTACTCACTTCTCTACATGAATTCTCTGGGCAACAAATTAACACCTGGTGTTCTGGACGTCTGACTGACTTTTAAATCGCATCCACTTGTATTCTTCTGCTCCGCAGGAACCAATCCATATCGAGAGAGAAAGAGCCCGTTATTCCCCACGCACAACCTAGCCGTCTACCCCGGTTTAGCTTTTCGCGATTTCGAGTCGTACTATTGTCAGATTTCCGCTACTCACGGAGATCAAATATCCTGCTTTTCCGCCCACGAAAAAAGGCATGTCCTCATCGACCTACTCCGTATTGCTCTCGACGATCGAGTAGCAAACCCTTCCTGAAGCTTTGACCCATCCTCGAACCGTTGTCGCTCCTTATTATATACAACCCTGATCATGAGCATGAACGGATCCAAGGCCCAAAATGGGCGAAATACTCCCCAACCGGGCCCATTTGGTTGTATGTGCCTCTAGCTCAAACGCAGAGTTTTGCCTATCTCTAATCAGTCTTTCCTTCTCCCCAGATTCTTTCCTTTCGCCCATGGATACTCCTTATGAGCCCGCGCCTGCGCCGCCCCCAGGCCCGGCTCTACTTGACGACCAGGAATCCAACATGCTGGATAACTTCTTCACCACGATGAATTCCAACCAGTTCAGCAATGAATTCTGGCTCCATGGCAACCACAACAAATCTTTTGGCTCTACCAATTTCGAATGGTCAACTGAAATGCCCCCGACGTTCGAAGGCTCCACGACTTCACTCTCCCAACCTTCCGCCCCTCATCATAGCCTAGAAAAGCCCGGGTATGGTGGGATGTCGAACAATATGGGGACGAGCTCTGATATCTTTGCCGCCGCTTCCATGCTATACCACAACGGGAACAACGGGACCGAGTTTAACACTGGGGTTGGAAACCATTCTTTCCCCGCTTTCCCGGATGTGGATTTCAGCAATATGAGGTCGAACAGTGGCGGAAAAGCTGAACAGCACAGTGACCACATGCCCTCCAAACCAGTCCCATCGCGTCCGCGCGTACCAAGTGGCTTTCACACGTCCGAGATGCTTTTTGATGTGCGAGAGCCGATATCTGTGGAGCAACAAGCCATTGCGAAAGTACGGCCTCTTCATTGGGGCTCCGACGTCAGTTTTATGGACCAAGGATACGTGGCACCACCCGATCAACCAAATGAGGAAGAACAAACGAAGGAGCTACTCGATCACCTGGACTGCTTCGAGCGACAGAGCAGTGCTGCCAACACCAGGGCACCTAGCCCAGAGCGGACCATGGGTGGTCACGGTGCTTCCTGGACGGGATCAAATACCGTGGGGCAGCTCAGCGATCTACGAAGGGAGTACAGAGATGATGATCCCTCGCAACCGAAAAAGAAACAAAGGACATTAGTTAAGGAAGAAGAGGATGACGATAATTCGGATCTCGACAGTCCAAAACCAAAGTCAAGGAGATCAAGGGCTTCAAGCTACAATAAATCCAGGAGGATGTCCAGTGACGCGATACGCAAATCAAGGCTCCAGCAAAGTGCCAAGGCTGCCCGAGAGAATTTAACGGAAGAGCAAAAAAGAAGCAACCATATCCTCTCAGAGCAAAAACGCAGGAATCTCATCCGGCAAGGCTTTGACGATCTGTGCACGCTTGTACCTGGATTGAAAGGTGGCGGGTTCAGCAAAAGTGCAATGCTTACGCAGGCAGCAGACTGGTTGGAGGAGGTTCTGCGTGGCAATGAAATCCTCAAGGCACAGTTATCCGAGCTCAATACTGTGAATGGCTTGGTAATCCCGATATGATTTTTGCACTCTAACGAGACCACGATGCGATATTTCTGTTTCCCACGACGCAAGACATGCGCTCACGCGCAGTCTGACTTACATCCAAGCAATTCAGCGATTCGACAGGGTGCAATTTCCATATTTGGGAATGCGGGCGTTTCTTTTGGTGAACATGGGTTGAAGTTACGATGTCCTCTACTGGACGGAATCCTGATCATCTCCATGGCATACGCTCATTCATCTTTACTCTGCATATCTTGTTTTTAGCACCACAATACCCTTTCCGGTTCGATCTCTGATGGACAGGTATCTTTTATTTAAAATAATGAGCGGGATAGAGAATACCTCTGGTGAAATATATTCCCATAAAAGTGGCCTACCTGAATGTTTGGTCCAATGTTTATTCTTTCTGAATGAACTCCAGCTTTATGTATAAATGAAAACCAAACTTTTTGAAAGTAGCTATGCAAGTAATCCAGATTACAGTGATAACCATGTGATAACCGTTGGAAGTCGAGTTGCTGTCCGACATCCCGCAAAGTCCCAAAGTGGCTTAGCGCCTTTTCTCGTTTGGTTGGCATGTGACGGTAACTATCCGGAGAGCTCGACCATCGCGTTTTCCTGATTTGTTTACAACGATAATCTCAACTGTTACTCCATTCAGCACATACTTATGTCGCTGAACGTGTGCTATAACACGATTGACTTGCAATACTTTCTGATTCTCTACTCTACCATTTAACCTACCTGCCAGCTGCTTGACAAACCCGCAATGCCCCCTAAGAGAAAGCGTGCCAACGATGGTCAAAACGCCGATGATGGCGCGCGCAACAAGCGATATGCCTATATGAAGCCCCAAGTTCGCCAAGTCACAGAAAAAACCATCAAATCAAAATGGTCTACACTTCCAGAGTCCGCTCAAGACAAGGTCCGGGACATGTTCCGGTCCCTTGAGCGCCCGGTCATAGTGCGACACCAAAATGAGCGCAAGCGCATTGAAGCGCAAGCGGCTGTCCAGGTTGTTGTGAAAAAGTTAGTCGACCCAATCAAGTGCGCTTCCAGTCTCGCTTTGATTTCGCTAACCGTTTTCTTATGAAGCCTAGGAAAGCGTTTACCTAGAATGCCATTCCCGCCAATTTCCAAAGATTCGGTTTTCGAATATGAGGCGGCGCTGAAAGAACATGTACGCTGCCCCTATGCACACCGATACGAAACTATACTGACTTTTGCAGTCTTCCTTAGAGGCCAATCTGGCCACGGTGAAGGATAGTACGGAACTTCTGAAGGCCGAGGCCGACCGAGAAGAAGCTTTACTTGCAAAGGAGAAAAAGCAACTTCAGGAGATGGAGAAGAATGCCAAGCGAGCGGAAATGGAAAGGAAGCGACAAATGAAAAATGTGAGGACAATCTCCTAATCTGGTAGGGAGAATGACGGCTAACTTTTGTCAAGGAACATCCTGTCCTCCGCCAACTGAATGGTGCCCCTAGCACGGAGCACCGCGTACTAGCGGACCTCAAAATTGCCGGCGAGAAGAACCCTCAGCTAACATTTGATGGGGTATGGTTTGACCTTCCATTTGCGCTTCGTGGTACTGACGCATTTGCCAGCTTGAGGATGATCCGGATACATTCGGCCTGTTGAAACAACTAAGTGGCCACCTGAATTCAATCCAAAATAATATCACGCCCCTTAACGGTCTTGCGGATGCAATCACCCGTTCGCAAATCGCCCTGAGCTTGACCTCGATGCCTCAAGACTGAGGAGTCTCAAACTGCCGAAGGAAAGCCAGAAAGTCGATTAATTAGCGGAATCGCATATATCCCAGGTCTCTAGACAACAGATCAATCCGACCCGAACACAACTGCATGCGTGGAGTGCGACCGCCGTACAACAGGATGTGCTGTTATAAGCAAAGAAGCTAGGGACAATAACAAGCACCCTCTATTGCTACCACTATACGCAGTGGTAATGACCAGTAGCAGCCAAGGCCTTGTCTTGTCTGTCGAGATACTGGGGTTTCCGCTGCCTACAATATGCCACTTGCAAGAACTCTTACTGGCTCTCACCGGTCGCTAGGTTCGAGTAGGGCCAGTTAGACCTTGCGGCACAGCTCGAGAAGAAGGCCAAGAGTCATGCGTTTGTCATGCGCGCGAAGGAAACGTGGCTGTGTATGGAAAGGGCAGGGCGTACTGGAATCTGTCTAAAATGCAAAATAGACCAATGCAAATACGTGGAAACACGAGTAATAACAGCCTACCGGTTTTAAGTCATTCACTCCGTGTAATTTGAGAGTCTCCCAGCAGTCCAAGTAGAGTGAAAGTGTAGTGCCCGAGGTAACTAAAATCGTGACACATGGCGTTGGCCTAGCGATTTCCCCAAATGCGGAGGAGCTCGGGAAAAGAGGGCGGCCGCCCGGCGTCAAGTCCCGCTCTCGGCGGGGAAACCCAACCCTGGGAGAGTCGATCGCATGCGCGCCTATCCTCATTTTCAATTTCCCGCGGCACCTCGAACGGCGCATACCTGCTACAAATGACCTCCATCCCTACTCCGCACTGAGTCTTGGTCTATGTCTGCAGCTTACCACCCGCCCGGCTTCTTTCGTGTTTCAATCGACTCCCACCCCAGCAGCGAGCCGGACTCTGCGCAACCACTTTGCGCCTAGCGATCGATGACCGAGAAAAGCGCGCATACGGCCACCGGCCCCGACCAACCATCGAGCAATGGGACGACAGAGCAATTAAAACTCAATATGTCTGAAGGAGAAAGAATGAGGCGGGATTCCAGCGCAAGAGACAGCGTCCAAACCTCCCCGGTGTCCAAGCCTGAGAACGGCGCTGCGGCGGCTTCCTCCAGTCCGAAGAAGCGTCGCAAAGTTAATCACGGTAAGCAAACCGCTTTGCCAATGCTTTTCTACAAGGATGATGGCAGCGGCTCCTCGCATTTGCTCCATCACACTTGTCCAGACCATGTTTGCTAACGATGTTGCCCCCGCTTGCAGCATGCGTCTACTGTCGACGATCGGTAAGTCGTTTTAGCTATTATCGTCCTTGTTTCTTTTCCCTGACTCCCCGCGCACCGTCTTCTCGCGGGAACCTCGCTTTTTTTGAGCGCGTAAAAAAAATTCGCACCAGGAGAAATTTTCTGAGGACTGATTTGCTGACGGAATGGTACTTGTTCACGTGGCACAGCATATGACTTGCGACTCGGTACGACCTTCCTGAACTCTACTCCTACAGCCCATGCGTGTGGAACGTATCGCAAACCGGCTTTCAAAAGATTAGTTGCTGACTTGTTTTGTTTTGGGGAACTAAAGGAGCGACCCTGCACCCGATGTATAAAACGCAATATTGGCCACCTGTGTCATGACGAGCCAAGGGAACCTACGAAGCGGCCTCGGAGTGACCAAGAACCTTCACTAGCGGACGACGACGGCTCTTCAAACAATGAATTTTCGACCGTAATGCACCCAATGCCCCGAAGCGTCGATATTCAGGATGCTGCTGGCCAGCAAATGCCCACTCATGGGCTTTCATCCTCGTCTGTGAATCCGGTGCAGCATGGCAACATCCCAGATTCTTCAGGGCAAGGGCTTGCGAACCCCCAACAGCGTAAGCTTGCAAAGTGACACTTTGACTTTTGAACTATTTTCTGACACAGTGAGGTAGTCCTTGGTTACAATGAATGGGTTGGAGGGCAAAGCCAATTCCAAGACATGCACACGTTCCATCCGTCATACATGTTCAATGCACATGAAGTCACGAACGAATACAATCTGCTCGGAGACTTCCTGAGCAACAGTCTGCTGGATGATGGGGCCATGTTCCAAAACGATGATCTACACGGGATATATTCTGACCCGACGTTGATCAACTCCATGGCTACGCTTGGCGGTGGCTCCAATGCAACTCTCCTTCGCCAAGCTCAGCCTTCTCAGCCGGCCCCGAGCCACCAAAACCAGGGAGAACCCATTCAGCAAGGCCAGAATACCGTAGTGGGCAATGACAAAGCGAGGGAGACGTATTACATGACTGCAGCCGATCCGTCGGGCTCTGACCCTCCTGAAGAGCGAATGAACAAACTCCTCAAGGCCAAATACGATGCAGGTCTTCTGCGACCTTTCAACTATGTTAAGGGCTATGCCAGGTTGAACCAGTACATGGAAAAGCATCTGCAACAACCCTCACGCCAGAAGATTCTCCGGCAACTAGACAAATTCCGGCCTAAGTTTCGAGAGAGGATGCAGAGTCTCACTGATATCGAACTGATCCTGGTGGAGATGTGGTTCGAACGGAGTTTGATGGAGTATGACCGCGTTTTCGCTAGTATGGCCATCCCTGCCTGTTGCTGGAGACGAACGGGCGAGATCTTCCGAGGAAACAAGGAAATGGCAGAATTGATTGGTGTTCCGATTGAGAACCTGAGAGACGTGAGTTGCCTGATAGTAGCCTCCTACTTGTTTCGCTAGACTAATATGCCAATGTGCCACAGGGTAAGCTTGCTATCCATGAAATAATCGTGGAGGATCAGCTTGTCAGCTACTGGGAAAAGTTCGGAGCGATTGCGTTCGATAATACCCAGAAAGCCATGCTTACTAGCTGCACCTTGAAAAATCCCGAATCCAACTCTCCTGGTGATGGCATTCCATGCTGTTTCTCATTCACAATACGAAGAGATAATCACAATATGTCAGTTGCGCCCCATCGGATTACATATCAATTGAATTGTGCTAATTGAGTCTCAGTCCGTCACTCATTATCGGG
Source organism: Aspergillus sp. S1802E (assembly GCA_023627535.1). NCBI lineage: Eukaryota > Fungi > Ascomycota > Eurotiomycetes > Eurotiales > Aspergillaceae > Aspergillus > Aspergillus sp. S1802E. Next base: position 959,543 of record JAMAHN010000006.1, on the reverse strand, counting down.
AACTTCTTGCCATCTCGGCGAAAGAGTAAATGATGATTTGGGCTCAAAATTCGTTCTACCGGCGCTATCAGATTTCAGGTAATAGTTTATCTTCTTACATGGGAATTTAGAACATATTTTCGTGGGCTCTTGCCTATGCTTCGACTTTGTCCTTGAAGATTGTGGATATACATTTCTCACTCGACTTGCACTGTTAATTAAGAATGGAAAGTGAGGCCCTCCAAAACGTACCTAGAATCCTCGCTCGCACCTGATTATTGCTCGATGGATTTGGCTAGCCTGGTCAGGTGGACGGGCCTCAACTCTGCCTTCCTCTCAACCTCAACCTGTAGTCTACACAACAAATATCACCTCCTGGCATCCTGACAAACTCTTCCATCACGACAAATGATCCGGAACCCACAGGCTATCAAGAGGCCACTCGTCTCATCATGGACCCGACACATCTAGACAGCTCACGAGCGGAGGCCATTATAGGTAAACCCATGATCCCATAAATCACCAGGCCTCTTAAATCAATTTCTCTTTCTAACTCGTTACATTACCATAAGCCTTTGCTAGGGAAGTTCAGGCTCGGCTTTCTGAAAGCAATGACTTCAATGAGGCCCTCGACCACGATGCACTATGTAACCTCGACAGAATCGTCAACGACATCCATTTGCCACGGGCAGCGGTCCCGCATGCCTCTCGTCGTCAAATGGATCACGAAGGTGTCCAACTGTGGAACATGTGTGTGCAGCGAACGCTACATCTTAGATATAAATGGGATATGAAGCTGGCTTGCAAGGGTATGGCGATATGGACGACCTCATTCCTGGGCTCTACTGATCCGGTACAGTGAAATCTTTGGCCTATTTGATGATTGAAAGTGTTGCTTCGAGGCAGGGTGAAAGTAAGTAACTCTTTTCAAGCGGGCATGTTGAAGAGCTTATCATAGGTAGGAAACTTTCGAGTTTTGAAGATGGCCTTGAGCGCGGCCATGGCGTGTGCGGGTATTTCTTTTCTTTTCCTGTTTCTTCTTTCACCCCTCTATCTCGCTACCAAGGCTAAGGTGTCATTCCAGAAACCGATCAATTCGACTTGAGCCAGAGGATAATTGAGATGATAGCCGTGAGGCTAGACGACCTTGAGAAATCGATGACCCAACATGAACATCCCCAGCTACAATCCGTCACCGTTGAGTATTACATGCTTCGTACATACCTGGTCAACAAACCAACGAGCCCTTCTGGAGGGGTTATTGTCTTGCTGACAAAATGTACTAGTCTTGGTGCCGAGGAAGGCCCGATATAGCAGATCATCTGTTCTCAAAGATACCGGCAACCCACTTTGACCAGAACCAAGGATGCGTACTAAACATATGCTATAAGATTGGCAACCTAGCGCTCTTATCCCATGAGTATCACGCAGCTGTCATGTGGCTAGAGAGAGCCTTGAAGGCATACGAGCAGCTGAACAGGGGCTCTCAAGGGCTTGACATAACCTTGGAGGAGAAGGTCCTACTTGTCGCATGTGATTTCGGTAGGTTGCCTGCATTAATCTCTCGCACAGAGCAAGGATGCTTATTTTGGCAGCGCGGGCTTGCCTCCATGTTGACTATTCGGAATCGAAGGAGCTTTTCAATAGAGCCCTCGAATTACTACGAAGCGTGAGAATTGACATGTTATCCACGTCCTTCTCTAATGATTGAACAGAGACATGGTGATATGTTTGCTGTTCATATCTTACAATTGGAGATGCTCAGCACCGAAAAAAGTTTCAACGGCCAAAAGTACTTGCAGAGTGAGTGCTACAGAGTAACATACGCACTGACAAAAGATTGATAACAGATTCAGTCGTTCAATCTGCCTTCAAGACAATGGAGCGTAAACAGACCCATTTGAACTTGTAATAATCTGCTACCTCAACCCAAGGGCATTTCTAACTGTGAAGACAGACTGTTGTGCTATGTCCAAAAACTGAGGAACTCAAAGTAGGTTTCTATACTATACTACCTTTCACCGCCAGACTGACACATAATAGCGTTGAATGCTATATCCAGGCACTGAAGCAGCTCATTACCGATACACTTGTTCCATTCGCAGAAAGAGACTTGATTGAACTTACATTTATTCGGATGATCTGGACATTGACTGATGCAAGTATCGAGGTCAAAAATAACCTTGATGTTTTACAGTATACGTCGCAACGGCTCATTAAATCGCTGGGCCGTATGAGTGAGGAGGGGACACATTCTGCTTTGATTGTAATGTTGCAACATGCTAAGTTGAGGCTATTTGCTTATGAAGATACAGCTTATCTGGAAGTATGTGGACCTCAAAGTGTCCATGGATGATGCCTCCACTGCAGAGAAATGGTGCTCTTTCGTTCTCGAGCAATCGGTCTTTCAAACATCTCTAGATATGCGCGGAATATTTCTGAGGTTAGTGTTCGTCATACCTGCTTACCGCGATCTAATAAGACTTAGAAAATTGATCATCTGTGCTTTGAATAATCCGGGCACCTCCACATTGCATAGCACTTTCAACAAAATGCCAACTCAATGTCAACAATCCCCATCCACCTTATATCTCATGTACAAGCATGCTCTCTCACGAAGGGGCATTTCTGAAGGTATGTATTTACCTTTTGCATGTGCCATATCTGACCTGTTAAAGCATCTACGTATCTCAATTCCCTCTGTGAGCAGGGGGGTCAGGCAGATGCCTATCTCTTGCCGTGCATAGGGGAGGCGGTACAAGTGGGCCAAAGTCTACACGCAGTCAAGATATGTGAGCGAATACTCGCGACTGGGGATTCTAGTTGCCTCAAGGCATTCAACGCCAAGGATCTGTTCCAGTATGAAGCACCTCCCCATCTCGCTAGAGAATTACTTGCTAAAAGATGTTTCATACCCTTGCTCCATCTTTTGACCAATATTGCGGAATGTGACCGGAATGAAGAAAACCGCATATTACAGCAGTCTGTGTCCATACTTGAGGCCGGTACGTCTTTGAAACCCCCCTCGAGGTCAGGTCACTCTAACTTTGAGAACCCCAGCCCTCAAAGAAGCCCGCAGGCAAGACAAAGTCCAATACTCATTAATCCAACTAGAATGGCTTTCTCTCAAGAGTTATAATACCGCGTTGCGACTTTACAAAAATTCCCAACCTAGGTCAGCCATGCAAGTATTAGGCATATCTACCAAGGTAAATCACACGCTCAATGCCCCTTAACATGCAAAATCCAAGGTGCCAACACGTCCAGCTCGCCGAAATACACCAACAAACCCTACCAGTAGAAGCCCAGCCCAATGCACACCAACACATTCTTCTCTGCAATTTCCTCCTCGCAATTATAACAGCAAGCACAACCCGCAAAGCAAAGTCTGCCTCCCAAAAGGTCAGCCCAACCCATTGAGCTCTAACCTCTCCCCAACAAAACACATACTCATATAAGTCAATCTAACCAATCCAATTCAACCCAGAAAAAACATTATGAAGACCTTCACAATGTCGCAAACCACATTCACGCATCCATAACCGAGCTCAACCCAACGGCCTACCAAGAATGGTCACTCAAGTACCGCGTCATCCTAGCATTGCACTTCGAAGCCACCATCTTCCTTCAGAGATGGGATGACGCCGCCACTATGATCGAAAAAGCAGGCCCAATATTCGATGCAAAACTCTCATCTATTTTTATGGATTGTTTACTTCGCTCTGATGCCCTGGTGACGGATATGGCGAGGTTGGTTAAGGTATTGTTCACACCCATTTTCCCTCCTTAGTCTGTCTTTCAGTGTCATATGTGTGCATATCGATCGATATACACATACACATACACGCCCACACAGACAAAGCAAACAAAAAAAAAAAAAAAAAAAAAAAAAACCTTCGCATACCAGCCCATGTTCAAGAAATGAACGAACCGAACCAAACTAAGCACCAAAATTATACAGATAACAATCCGCACCCTCCACACCTCCCCCTCCCCCCACCTCAACCCCCAAGTCTTCCAAACAGTACTTCCTCGCTACCTCCGGGTCCTTTTCCAGCTCTCTCTTGACGCGAAAGACGACGCACTCGCTGAATCCGTTATCGACCAGGCCCTGGCTCTTGTTCGAGACGCGCACCAGCCTTCTCCGCCTCCATATACCTACCCCAATGAAGAGATACAATGGATGTCGACCGTGGGGTTCAATCGAGCTGTGGAGTTTTACCGCGCGTCTAGAGATGAGGAGTTTCGGCGCTGGGCGGAGAAGGCGATTGCGTTGGCAGATTTGATCGATGGGGCTCATAAGGGTGAGTTGGGAGGGTTGCTACGGCGGAACTTTGCGAGGTTAATTTGAGGAAAGGTAAGAGGGATATATTCTCGAGAATGCTAGTAATCATATTGTATGTAGGTTTATGAGGATCAATTTATGTTATGGAACAGGCGTTGAGGTTAACTTGAAAGATAACCGAATCAATTTATTTAGCATTGAACCATGCTGTAACAAGACAGGCCTTTAAAGAGATCCGCTCGAAAATGGGGTATCATGTGGAAATTAGACAAAAACTAAAGGATATGGATGGAGAAATGGTCTAGAAAAAGCAGTTATCCCCAAAAAAGATATGAAAAGCGAAGGCAGAACGACCGGAAGTAAATGAAGTGAGTGCAATACAGCCACAGGCGTGTTTGTAAAATGAATGCAAGCCAAAGGCGTGAGCGAGTGTTGTGTTCCAGACTCCGTAGATCGCTATTATACCCAGAGAGAGACGATATCAAAAACAACACCGGCAATGCAAAAAGTAATATGGGCTCGGAAGAGAATCATAATAGCCTGCGGCTTATTCAAGTCTGGCATAAAGGAAGTATTTCCTTTACAGAATGTCCAGACATTATGCAAAGGAAAATAAAGGAATCGAAATCGAAAGAGGACCGATGTAATGGAATGGAAAGCACTTAGTTTATCCCGCATTCGCATCAAAAGAATGACTCCTCAAGACCTTCTGTGATTCACGTTGGCCCAAATTTGGGGTTGATGGCATCCGACGTGGTGACTTATTGGGCGTCGGAACCGCTAGCCTTTCATTTTCTTTTCCGCTGCTATCAGTCTCAGCATCTGCGCTATCGCATGCTTTCGTTCGAGAGGTCAAAACCCTCAGAGTGAGGTTCAGTTCCCGCTCCAACTCTTTTTGAGAGTGAACACTATCGGTGGATCCGTTGAGTTTCTTTCTATAAGCTCTCAACGTACGGCAAACTTGATCGGTAGATGTGTCTAAATTTCCAAACTCAGTTCTGTTGGAGCTTCGAGTACGCGTACGCAGTTCGTGTGAGTGGCGAGCAGTGCTACTTGTATGTCTGCTTTTCTTTCCAAATGCGGACTTGGGACTCGACGGCGAAGGCGATCTGTGTTGTTTCTCAAAGCGATGGCTCGAAGCAGAAGATCGATTAAATGAAGCGTAAGGCGGAGTTGTTGGCAATGAGAGACAGTGCTTCCCGGATGAAGGAGCGAGCGAAAGTTTTGACAGTTTCCGGGACAGCGGCGGAGAGTGTTCGCGCACTGGAGTTGGAGTGCCAGGTAGGTTTTCTTGGCGATGAAATCCAGCAAGGTCGGTACGAGACAATAGTTTGCGCAGAGGAGGGTTGGAAGCAGATAGTTCCTTCGGTGCCGTGTCTTCATCAGTTCGCTCTTGACTCTGCAGCGGCTGCACTGATACGTTCCATATCATAACAATACCATCAAGGCCTGAACTAATTATAGTCCGAACGACGGGTTGCTCGTGAGAACATGACTCGCGTTCGAGCAGACAGACGTCACTGACACCCTCTGTATGGCCAAATTCACCGGTAAGAAGAGCTGCCCGTTCTATATCGTAAACGCGGATCGATTTGTCCGTCCCCGACACCCCAATGAGAAGCCTGGGGCTTTGTCCTGGAACTTCTTCGGCAACTGTTAGGGAGCCCATAACGACAGTATCACTGGAGTCGGAGTCGGCAGGGCGAAATGATTGCAAGAGGCGGCCAGTAACGATGTCGTAATGCTGGACACAGCGGTCTATTGTGGATACGACGACAACGTTTGCGTCTTCAGGGGACAGAGTCATAGAAATCGGAGACGCCTTCAACGTGATCACTTTTGATACTAGGTAAGCAATTTCCGTCGCCCCAATTTCCTCTCGGGTCACACGATCTCGAACACGGATAGTACGGTCGGCAGAGCCAGAGAGGAGCTTTTCACCGTCATTGACAAAAAGCAACTGGCTGATAGCTCCGACATGATCATCCATGGTTTGTATTAGTTGAAAGTCCTCGTCGGACTTTTGGAAGAGCTGGACCATGCGATCACGTCCACAACTGGCAATCAAGCAGGAGTCATAAGTGGAATGCAAGACAATGTCTGTGATTTCACCCCCATGCGCTCGAGCTTCATTTGTACAATTCCAGGTTTTGCCATCCATTACCCTAAGCATCATAGGTCAGCAAAAGTCGAATCCTCGAAAATAGTGGAGTCGTGTTAGTACCTTAAGACACCAAGTTTATCCCCTGCAACAAAGATATCCATATCATCCGTCGTACGAAGGACTTTTAGTTCATTTGAAGAGTCCTCGCTACTTCCAAAAGCCTCTAAAGGGACTGTTTGGGTCGCTCGATTCCGTCCCCGGATGTCCCAAAAATTCACAGTGCCTTTACTTGACCATGTGAAAAAGTCGGCGTCCAGATCGTTTGACAATTGCAAAGGTCGGACACCAAGCACAGCGTCTCTGTACCCAGGAAGGAAGTTTGCGGTATGAGCCAGCTCATTCTCATCACCCAATGCCTCAACGGGGTACACACGGATTGCCCTTGTAACATCAAGTGTCACCAGATGTGAGGTGAGATATCCCATACAGCTTATGGCGGGTTTTTTATATTGACTTTCTGTCAGGGAAGACGACTCTGACTGAGTCGGCGACGGAGGTGGAATCGAGTTCTGTAAAATGTTCAATGGGACGTTTTGTATTTGCCCATCACGGCCACCAATCCAGATGCAGGACCGATCTGAATCGACCGCCAAGGAAGTGATCCCGAAGCCCATGTGCTGAACAAGAGATAGCTTTTGAGCACCCTCGTTATCGTCTATAAAGCAAAGTGACCCTTTATCTGTGCCTACAACGGCACCATTATCGGAGACGCTCGCCACGCTAGTAAACGTGCTCTCCGCCAAAGTACCTAGTACGCAATTTCTCCCTGACAGTGCCTTTGGAGTAATATTCGGAGAGTTCGGGGCCGATTCCAGGGCTAAGCGTGATTTCATGGGCGACCCGGGCCTTACGTCTGCGAGTCTCCAGACTTTCACATGTCGAACTCCGGCACTAGAACTTGTTTAGTACCAAATCACACTACCGTGGAATTTCACAGCAATACATACGTGATCAAGGTTTGTCCCATCCAACACATGTCTCTGATGTGTGCAGTACATTTATTGGTCGAATGGAGCTGTGCAGCGCCATTCTTCGGGCTGATCGACCACACAAAAAGAAACCCGTCATTCGCATCCCCCAGCGTCGCTAAGTTCAATGAGTTGGAACTGAAAGCAAGACTGCGGATCCCAAATGTATGGTCGTTCATAATAGAGAGAGGGACGTCGGAGGGGGCATCTTTTGCCGTTGAAAATATCAGAACTCGCGGGCTATAACCGGTCTGGGACACGTTAGCAAGTGCATCTAATCGTCGGAAGATAAATCCATCACTAACCTCCCCAACTGCAAGTAATCTCCCATTCGGACTTATAGAAACACCAGTAACCGCTTTCACTCTTTCTCTCGATGACCAAGGTCGGGGGCCGGCACTTTCTGCCAAATCGCTCGAAGGAGATCCATTGTGGACACTGGCGCTCGATGTAGGTCTCAGGCTTGATAGAGGTTTCGCACGAGTATCCGGGGTAGTAGGAGGCGTGGACTGGTGGTAGTATGAGGTGACCGGGTTGACGCTGGACACGGAGGGTCGAGCTCTGAAAAAGCGTTGGTTCAAGTTGCCTGCCTCGTCCACCTCTGCCAACACAGCCGCAGAACCGGCACAGAAAGCAAAGGACTTGCTTTGATCGTGACTCGAGAATCCATTGGGGGTGATTGTAGTGGTGCCGATTACCGTCTGGAGAGTTAAAGTACTCTGGTGCAAGGGAGGTTTGTTGGGGGTGCGCGGCGGCGGGCGTAGATTGGGCGAGTTGGAAGGAGTAACTCGGAGGGACGATCCGGGGCCGGACAATTTGCTTTTCGCGCTCAACGAAGTGTATGCCATGGCTAGCAATGAGTGTTGTCAATCATCCACTGTCTCTTGAAAATAACGAGGTCTTCATTCGCACTGATTGAGTTGGTTGTATGGGTGTGGTTTCTGGCCAAGTATGCAGCAAGCTACTTGCATTGCCCACAAGTAGCGTGCGCAAGAAAAGCAAACGGACGAGGAAACGGGAAGGAACGAGAAAAAAAGTTTCTGATCTATATCTTTACGCAGGCGAAGAATGTTTTGAGCACGTCAGATCGACTCTATCAAGTTGGGCGGAAGAGGCGTTTTGCGGTCGGCCGGGCAGATATGAAGAGGGGAAAAGTATCGGAGATTGCACATGAAAAGACAAAGAAAGAAAAGGAAGAATGAAAGAAAGGAGAATTAGCGAGAGAGAAGTGAAAGCTAAGAATAGCAGTAATGAGCGACGGTTGAAATTAACGAGAGAATGTAGGGGAGTGTTTGAGCCGGGAATGAAGCAAAGAGTGGACACGGAGCTGTCTATCTATTCATGCACAGTAGGTAAACATGAGCTCCAACATTCCAGAAGGCGGAGAGCCAAAAAAATGATTGACGAACCTATCTTCGGCCCTTGGCGCTGGGATGAAAGGATCTGACATTGGGCAGAAAATAGTCTAATAAAGTCGGCTTAGCTCGAGACTACTTTAGTAGGGAGTAGCTCAGTAGATCAGCGCAGGAATGGGACTATAGATCATGTTGCTAGTCCGGAGTATGATCAATTCCAACGACGGGGAGGTAAAGTGAAGGGGGATAGATAGATAGGAGGATGTAAGGAGTGCCGGAGCAGTAGAGGAAGGGCAAAGATCCCATAGCGAAGATCCCAGGCAGGCATCATGCCAGGGAGGGGAGGAAGGAAGAATCGATGAAGTGTTGAGGCCGGTGGATCATCCTCAGGCCGCCAAGTGGTCCCGCGTCATGTGGGGACGCCAATCCTGCCTGAACGGGAAGCTTCAGGATTTGCTTTTAGAGTCCTTGTTATTTGGTATGGAGTTTACGGAGTAGACAACTGAGGATTGCTCTTGGTTTATGACGAAGATAGTAACAATCATAGACTTCACTCTGCCTAGCAGGCCGCTGGACCAGGTGGGGTGGTTGAACCCAGCCCTTTAAACCTGTTCAATGCCCCTGAAATGGAATATTTCGACGGCGGGAGCTACCAGATATATTTCCCGCAGAGACGGGGACACCGATCAGTCCGATAGGTATAATCCAAAGAGGAGCTGTAGTGTGATGCAGGTTCCAGACCAGCTCGGATATATGTTATATCGACACACCTCGTACGGTGTTTACGAGGCTCGTCCGTGTCTAGACAGCTGGCCCAAAGGGGAAAGCGTTCCTTATCGCGACAAGGTCACGTGCTGCCTATCTTATCGGGCGACGCCTCCCTGCCCCGTCGAGATTTTCCTGCGTCGCCAGTCTCCAAGTTCTGGACTACAGCATAATCAGCCATAAACCCGGCTTGTTTGATTAGTTCTGGGAAAATGTCTTCTCTCCGAAATCTGTTTGGCACTTGTCTTCGGGCCCAATTTGCCCGCGAGTGGCCTACTCCTCTCAACTATCGGAATCATTTGGTTCATCACGGAGCCTTCCTTCCCTACCGCAGATGCCAGAATGCGACGCAATTTAGTACACACTCGGGGCGTCGCTCTCTCGAAGTCGACTCAGATATTATTTCACAGCAGATAATTTTGTCCAATACGGATCGGCCTTCGTCATCACGGCGGCAAAAGAAGAAACAAGACCAGACAGATGCGACGCGGAAGCCGAAACGCACCGCCAATACAGCAAAACCTCCAGCCCGTGCTGGCTCCAAGTCTACCCAGAAACGATCGCTAGGAACCTCGCACACGAAAACACACTCAGCTACGGACCGAGCTCCCCTACAACCGAAACCAAAGAAGAAGCCGGAGGGGTGGCAAATTCAGAAGGCCGCCTTGAAGGATAAATTTCAGGACGGATGGAATCCAACCAAGAAACTGTCGCCGGATGCCCTTGAGGGTATCCGTCATCTACATTCTATTGCCCCTGAAAAATTCACCACCCCCGTCCTCGCGGAGCAGTTCGAGGTGTCGCCGGAAGCCATTAGACGGATTCTGAAGAGCAAATGGCGAGCTACCGAGGAGGAGTTGAACAATCGTCGCGAACGATGGGAAAGACGACACGATCGGATTTGGAACCATCTAACTCAGCTGGGTCTTCGGCCGCCAACAAGCCGTACCACACCCTCTGACGATGTCGGTATACTGTACGAGAAGCGTGGTGACGTGAAAAAGTGATGAAAATTTGCCGTGGATAGCATACCTGTTATCAGGTGCACTTCAAGTCGGGAGTTGAAAAGGTCCCATTGTATCTATACTAATCATGTATATACGTACTCATTAACCCTGTATAATATCAGATAGAACTTGGTTGTCAGCCGTCACATGCTTGATCCTTGGAATGGTTGTGTCTGGAACGTCTGACGTGTCTATAGGAGCATCGCGAAAACTCGAGGTCATTACGAATAACTAATATAACACTACGAGATATAAAATGTCAACCTATGCAGTAATAAGTAGTTGAAGCTGCTGCTTACCTACGGAGTGCACGGGGGGCCCACCGCTGGAGTAGTTCGGCCGTCATGCAAGTCCGCAGCCAAACGAACCGCGTCGCCGACAATCACGCCGGGGACTCGACCTGCGCCGGGTCTGACTTCCTTCCGCTCGACTTTCTTCCCTTCTGGCCCATTCTGCCCATGAACATGAACGTGAACACGACCATGGTTCGCTTGATTTGACAGCATGCCATAGATGGCCTTCTATTTTATGAATTTTCATTCGCATTGTATCATATCCTTCTGCGCTTGATCGCAGACTCCGGTGGCGGCTGGTTCCCACCTCTCTCCCTCCAGATTCTCTTGATTCCTGCCCACCTTTCTCCGTCCATATGGTGATTTTTCGACGGTCGCCATGTCATCGGACATCCAGGTCTTCGTGAAATGGAAAGATCAGACCATATTTGCGGGAGAGGACGTGGAATGCACAATTACTTTCAAGAACGTCGCAGATGGTACCGGCGAATCGAAGAATGGCGGGCCACACTCGCACCAGAGGAAGCAGTCCCGAGCTGCCAATGTCACTCCTCACTCGGATTCCTTCTTTTCCCTGAAATCCCCTCAGAATCTCTTTTTCAATAATAATCGCCGCTCGTTTCCGTCGAGAAACCCGCACCACCGCATCTCTTCGTCGCTGAGCTCCCCGTTAATCGGCTCCCACAGCTTCCCGCCCCCCTCCACCCCCCGAAGTGCCTCGTCCTATGGCCATAAGCACAAACGCTCCGTTTCGATTCTTTCGATAGATAGCGAAGGCGGCGGTGATAAGACTCCCAGGACGTCCTCTCAGTTCAACCGTCCCCGGCCGACACGCGGCCATGGACGCTCTGCAAGCTTACAGGTTGTACCGAGGCGCTACGAAGGCTACGAGGAATCTCCTCAGAAAGGTACTCAACTCGCCCTTATAGGCGATCAATGCATGACAATCTGACCGTTTTGATCATCTAGCTGCGCGCTTCCCCTCCCGTGGCTATCCGTCTCCTGTCACCCCCTCCGCCAATGGCCCGAGAGTCGACGTAGAGCGGCCGAGTCGAACCAGCCGCTCTGGTTCTGAAGTCGCTAGTCCTACCAGACCTATCGAATCACCGCGCACCCCAGCTCGCAGGCCTCAATTGCCGCCGATGGACTTCAAATTCCCTCCACCTGACGCGAACAATCTTCGACCTGACGCATCACCCGCAGTGACTCCAAACGATGAGAATTCCAATGCCGCGATGATGGCAAGAACAAACGGAAAGGATGCATCGGCTCTAGCCGCGCCGGGCCAGTTGCCCCAATTGACCAAGATCATGTCGACGTCGAGCTTGAGTGGAAGCCACAAGAGCAGCGGCGAGTTTTACTCAGCCGGGAACAACTCGTCCGAGACTTTGCAATCTGAATACACAAATTACTCCCTTCCTCCCCCGGGACCCGGCGGTCCTCGTCATTCGCGCCATATGTCCAGCTTTGAGCCTGTAGGCATGTCGCCGAATAGCCAGACACTTCTTATGGGATATGCGCAGATCAGTGCGTCGTTCACCGTGGATGGCTCATTGATACAGCAGTCCGCATTTGATGATGTAAAGCGGAAAGGAGTGGTTGGTGGACAGGGAAACACTTCTGGAGCTTCCAAGAGGCCCGGCTCGAGCGGCGACAAAGGCCGAAAGACCGGTGGGTTTTGGGGCGCTTTCAAATGGAACGCAATTGAGGAGTCCATAAATGGACTCCTCTCCAATAACGAACTTGATGGCCTACGGGACATGCGGGGAGTCACCTCGTCCAAGTCGATTCCGTTATTGTCAACATCTCAGTCGCTTCTGTTTGTAGATCTCCGATTGGCGCCCGGGGAAGAGCAATCTTACTCCTTTGCTTTCACCCTACCATCTGGACTCCCAGCGAGCCACAAGGGCAAAGCCATCAAGATCTCATATAACCTGGTCATCGGTACTCAGCGCCCAAGCAGGCCAAACGAACCTCAGCGGGTCAATCGCATCACTATTCCATTCCGAGTGTTTAACGGCGTCAATGGTAAGCCTTTGCTTCTTCGTTCGATTCCTCCTCATTTCCGTTTCTTCCACTGTCCTAGCATGACTAATTGGTTGACGGTATGTTAGACCAAGGGGAAATACTCGGCCATGATTTAATGAATCCTTATGTGCTCCTGCGCGACGAAGCTCGGGTGCAGAAAGTCGGCAATCCTACTCCCCCGGTTGCAAAGTCTAAGAGTATCAGCGGCGCAACCTGGAAGTCGGCCCCCGACTTTTTGAACTACGTCGATGAAATCCTGGAACAGAGCGGCCGCAGTAATCTACTCCAACCCCCAGACGCATCATCGGACAGACGTTCGATCCATGAGGTTTCGGCAGGCCCAATCTCTTGTAAGGATTCTATTGACCTGGCTATTCTCCGGAGTAACCAGGCATTCAGCTCGTCGCGCAGCCCGAATAGATTCGAGATTGCGCGCAACGGACGCCGAATTGCTGTTGTGGTTCTCAACCGCCCAGCCCACCGACTGGGAGAAACAATCATGGCAACTGTGAATTTCGCGGATGCTTCACTTCCATGCTACGCCATCCGAGCGACATTGGAGTCCTCCGAGAGGGTGGCAGCTTCGTTGGCCGTGCGGTCTGGGGCCAGCATCCGTCGGGCCACCCGTCGCGTGCACGCCTCTTTCTTTGAAAATACCTTGTACTCGACGCGTGTGGTTTTCAGTCCTGCCGTGCCAATTACTGCCACGCCTACGATTCTCACCAGCGGAGTCAATTATGATTGGGAGTTACGGTTCGAATTTGTGACGACTAGCGTACATAATGAAGGGGAAACGGGTCCCTCGGGCGAGAGACTTCTCGAAGCGGTGCATGAGGATGACCGGGGACGTATCATGACTGCGTTGGAGAGCTTAGGATGCGAGTCCTTTGAGATATCGATTCCTATCACCATTTACGGCGAAACGGTTCGTGAGCGAGTGCCGGAAGAAAACGAGGGATACTCTATATAATCCAGAGAGAAGGAATTTGGATTTTTGCATCAGCGGCGTGTCCCTTTACTTTTTATGCTGCATGAGTCGCTGTTAATTTTCCTTATGTGTCATTATTTGTTACTTCTGCGATGTTTGGATGAATGGGGGATGTCATTGGCAATGTGTTGGATATACATACATACATCATATGTCGACATTCGAGTACACCAAAGTCCTCAAAAAAGACCGGGAGTTTTTCTCCACCACACTACTGGGGTAGTACAAGTAGGATGAGATATAAACTCGGCACTAACATGTCATCAAGTCTGCAGTATGAGTGAAGACAGGGTCGCTGGGGCAACGGCGGACGGGCGCACAGCATCCATGGAACGAAGGCGAGACTTTGGGGGAAAGACAGGTTCCGCTTGTGGGAATCCGTGGGGACGCCTGCCATCGATGACGGAATAACTCTTCCCTGCCGTGTTTTGGTGATCGATGTTAATCGTTAACTAATTTAATTCATAAATAATAAACCTTTCCATCGCCAGATCGTCCGTGCACCAGAACGAAGATCCCTCGGATTTCTCTTCCACCGCCACCTTTTTCTTTCCTCCCCCCTTCTCAGCTGACTGCGATATCCCTGCGGTAAGTCACGACCGTCGCGAACCTCCCCGGCCGGTAGACAACTTCAACTGACTCCATCCCTTCTATCGTTCCGTCCGGAATGTAGGCGCATTCTTAACTACCCTCCGCCACACCTATCAACGAACCCCAATTACCCACGACAAGCTTCGAGTCCAGCAAATCGGAGAATTCGACGGAGTGAAGAGGAATTCGACCTCCCTTGAGTGCCGCTCGCCAGGGGAACTTTTAGTGTCGAGGAAGCCGAGAAGGAAAAGAGAAGTTGAGAATGGCTTCATTTATCACCACCATGTCCGTGCCCACCGTTGCTTCCTCTGCTACCCCGCCATCACAACCACCGTCATCGTCTTCTTCATCCCACTCATCATCTACACAAATTCCCCAGTTGCTCACCCCTGATACCTCCTATGACACTATTCACACTTCTCGTGTCCCTCTCTCTGAACCCCCCTCCTACCTATCGCCGGCAGTTCGCGCCCTGAAGCAAGGTACCTTTGGACTGACCCCTCCCAGCAATGCGCGCACGCGAGCCCCCTTCAAACCGCGATCGGCGGCCAAAGGCACCAGCAGCTACCAGTTGAGACAGTTCGCAGAGGCAACGCTGGGAAGCGGTAGTCTCCGGAAGGCCGTGATTCTTCCCGAGGGCGAAGACCTGAATGAATGGCTTGCGGTTAATGGTAGGCTTGTCCACCCGCCCTGCGGTGGTTTCTCGCGCCTTAGCTAATCTGTTGTGTGATAGTTGTCGATTTCTACAACCAGATAAACCTCCTTTACGGGTCAATTACAGAGTTCTGCTCGCCGCAGTCATGTCCGGAGATGAAAGCGACAGATGAGTAAGGTGTCTTGCCCCAGGCACTGAGAAATCGGGGACTGATACCAGACACTCTAGATTTGAATACCTCTGGCAGGATTCGGAGAACTTTAAGCGGCCCACGAAGATGTCGGCCCCGGAATACATCGAGCACCTGATGAGCTGGGTCCAGAGTAATATCGACAATGAGCAGATGTTCCCCAGCAGGCTGGGTATGTATACTTCCGAGACGACCATTCTAATGCGAAGAAGACGACTGACACACAACTGTGCAGGCGTCCCTTTCCCTAGAGCGTTCACCAGCCTAGTGCGACAGATCTTCAAGCGGTTGTATCGAGTGTACGCGCACATCTACTGCCACCACTACCCGGTCGTGGTGCATCTGGGACTGGAGCCCCATCTCAATACGAGTTTCAAACACTACGTGTTATTCATCGACGAGCACCGATTGGCGAGCGGGAAGGATTTCTGGGGACCGTTGGGGGATCTGGTGGAGAGCATGTTGCGCAGCGATTAGGTTGTTTAGATTGTTCGAGTAGGAAAAAGGCGGAAAGGAGAGGGACGATCCTCGGCGTTTTGCGGTGTTGGCATTATTCGCGTTAGATTCATTTGCCTGGAACAGGCCGGGCGTTGCGATGTGACATGACCGAAATCGAGGGAGACACGCGTATAGCTGTAGCAGTTGATTAATGATCAAAACCATAATACAAAGAACCCTTCCTGTGAGAGAACAACGAGAACGTACTGAGGAGTAGGAAGTCTCACGGATATAACCGAAAACTCGGCGTGTGCGGGAACTCACGTGACCGGCAGCCGGGAGAAGTTGGACGTTCGACCTCAACTCCATCCCAGCACGACGGCCCATTCGCACCCCCTCCGATATCGACGTTCGCTCGTCTCGCATCCATCCACCCTTCTCCTCTCACTCGTCCGAGGCTTCCTGCCCAACCAGTCGCTCGTCACAATGATGTCCGCTCGTGTCGCCCGCGCCGGCCTGCGTGCCACCCAGCAGTTCTCCGTTCCTCGCACTGCCGCCCTGAACGGCCTCAGGACCTATGCCACCCCGGCCCAGGAAGTCAAGCCTCCTGTGTCCCTGTTCGGTGTCGACGGTACCTACGCTACTGCTCTGGTATGAAAGGCACCTTTTCCTTCCGGAAGGACTCTGTCCTCAAACGCAGCTCGACGTGTTTTTCACCCTCTCCGTTGCCCCGGGTTTGAGCGAGAGAACTCTTTAAAAAACCGATCTCAACCTCATACACCCTCTCTTCTCTTCTTAACAAGCTTTGCTACTCGCAACTATGTCACACCCCCTCAATCCCAACCCTGCTAACCTCTTTCCCTTCCAATCTAGTACACTGCCTCGACCAAGGCTGCCGCTCTCGACCAGACCGCCAAGGCCCTCACCACCCTCGGTGAGACCCTCAAGGCCGACCGCAAGTTGACGGGCATCATCTCCGCGCCCACCCTCACCGTCAGCGACAAGCAGCAGATCGTCCAGGAGCTGCAGAAGCTCTCCGGCGACAAGGGCGACGTCGTCAAGAACTTCCTCGAGGCTCTGGCTGAGAACAACCGTCTCGGTCTGCTTGAGGGCATCACTGAGAAGTTTGCTACCCTCATGGGTGCTCACCGTGGTGAGATCGAGCTGAACATCACCTCTGCTCAGGTTTGTTTCCCCCTTTCGCCCTTGGATTGTGGTGGTAGAGGTGGTGCTGTTGTTTTTGTGGGGGTGGTTGGCTTCTGCTTTTTGGCAGATGGGAGCGGATTGAATTCGTATGGAATGATATGGAATGATTTGCTAACGTGATTGGGATCTTTTAGGAGCTCGACAACAAGACCCTCAACCGTCTTGAGAAGGCCGTCGCCAAGTCCGAGGTCAGCCAGGGCAAGAAGCTCAAGGTCGTCTCCAAAGTGCGTTACCCCTACCTCCCCATCTCAGTCCCCTCTCCACCACGAAATCCCTACCCTACCATATATACTAACATTATTAAAAATAACCAGGTCAACCCCGACCTCGTCGGTGGCCTCGTCGTCGAGATCGGTGACCGCACCATCGACCTCAGCGTTTCGTCCAAGATCGCCAAGCTGAACAAGGCCCTCACCGATGCTTTGTAAATTAAGAAATATCCCCCGTTTTTCATACGTCCCCAACACCCACTTGTAACCCGTACCTTCTACCCTCCGCGAGTTCCTACACACTTTTCTTTTGAAAGTACTACTTTATCTACCTAGCATGAACTCTTTGTTCTGGAGATATGAATAGACAGAATTGAGTTGATCTTCCTTATATATATGTTTTCTTTTGTTTGTGGCTTTGAACTGTTTGGCGAGGTGCCCGGTTCCTATGGGGTGGTGTTCCTTTTGTAGGGTTTGATTGGTGCCAGAGTGAGGGGTTCTCAGAGACCACCGGTAATGTCAGGGAATGGGAATGAATGGGAACTGCATAATTAAGATGAGTAGATCATGTCTCGATTTGACCATTTCGATATAAGTTAGGCTAGGTAGGGTAGGATGGGATAGGTGAACAAACTAGAGCGATCATGTCTATTCTATCAATCCGATTCTGCTGTTCAATCGCATCAGCTCCCGCTGTAGGATAGACAAGGTGACGGCGATCCATATCTAATGAAAGAGAGGGACATGGGTTGGTTATAAGTTGAGATGGAGGAAATCGGTTGAGTACTTCTTTTCTCTTGCTTGTTCTACGTAGGAAGAGTATATCCGGACCAATGATTAGAATGCGAAGCGTAGAAGATATCTATCTGTCGATCGACTTGTCTATCCTGGAAGAAACTCCAGACATACAGTACATTATCTATGCAAAAACGGTGTTCAATGGCGATAGACAGTTAGAATGCCTCATATGTGTGGTATTGGAGTATGAACAATCTAAATCCGAAAGAATTCTGGCTATTTCAAACGCGACAAATATACTCAACTTATATGACAACAAGATGACAATTCTAAAGAAATATAACGAGAAAGGCAAGAAAAAAAAAAAAAAAAAAAAAGAATCGACCGAACTATATCGTCCACATCATATCTACCTGCATTAACGCCCATTCGGCGTCCGGTCCGCCTGCGTCTCAAGCTCATCCTCATAGCCCGCGATAGACGTCTGACTGCGGATCCGCTGCAACTGGGACTCAACGTAGCTCGAAACATGGTCGTCGCGATCTCGGCGCTCATCCTCGTCGTCGTCGACGACACTCTCGGCAGCGGGTGTTTCACCACCCGTGAAGGCGGACTCGAAGTCGCTTCTGTTGCCGATGGAGCGGCTGGTGGAGGAGCGCCGGACGCTGGGCCGTCGGCTGCCGCGGGGTCGGGCGGACCGGCTGAAGACGTCGTCGAAGTAATGGGTTGCAGCAGCAAAGGGGGAGCGGGGGGTCTGTGGAAGACGACAGTTGATACTGTAGCTGTCAGAATGGGACATCTAGGTTGATGTGGAAAAGGAAGTAGGAGAAAAGAGAAAGGAAGCATACCCGGTGTCGTGAATGATTTTGGCGATGAGACCTGTCCAACCGCATTGGTGAGAGGACCCCAGACCTCGACCGGTGTCTCCGTCGAAGAACTCGTGAAACCACATGTAGTCCTTCCAGTGTTCGTCGAAATCGAGCAGGTCGGAGTTGTCGTGCACTGCGCGGCGTCCTTCGTCATTCCGGGCAAAGAGATGCTGCATTCTGTGTTGGAGCTCCTCAGCTACCTGTTGTAGATGCATGTAATCTCCGGAACCCGTGGGACACTCGATCTTGAAAGAGTCTCCGTAGAACATGTAAAAACGCAGCAGCGACTCGACAAGCAGGAAGTTCACGCATAACCAGACGGGCCCGCGCCAGTTGCTGTTACCACCAAATAGAGCACTGTCCGAGTCTCCGGGTACATAGTTCACACGAAATTCCTGCCCATTGACAGCCATAGCAAAAGGATTCTTCTCATGATGCTTCGACATGGATCGAATGCCGTGCTCGGACAGAAACTCGGTCTCATCGAGCATCCTCTTGAGGATTTTCTCTAGACGATCTCTGCTTACTAGTGACAAGAGCAATCGCTCGTCCTTACCACGACGCTTCATGCTGGCAATGTTCCGCTCTGCCACATCCTGCCTATTCTCAATAAACCAATCCAACCGCTTCTTAAACGAGGGAAATTTCTTTATAAGTTCCGGTTCAAGCGTGAGGACCGCATATAATGGGATCAGACCGACGAGAGATCGCACGGGGAGCTGCTGAGTCCATGGCTCACCGTATGAGATGGCGTCGTAATAGAAACTATCCAGATTAGAATCATGAGAACAAACCAGAGTGTGTAGATGCGTACCCATCTTCTTCATTCCAAAGAGAGGTCTCTTGTCCTCCGGACCTGAACGTCATAGCATCGCTGATGAGGATGAAGTGTTCAAAGAATTTCGAGGCAACTTATATAGTTAGCATGGTGTTGATCATTAGCATAGTGTGAGCCGTTACTTACTGTCCTCATAAATTCTCCGATGCTTCGCAAGCTCTAGAGCAATGTTGAGCATGGTCAAACAGTAGAAAGCCATCCAGCCAGTGCTGTCCGCTTGTTCCAAGACACCACCCGTAGGCAGGGGCTCAGATCGGTTGAATAAACCGATATTATCTAGTCCGAGGAACCCTCCCTCAAACACATTCTTCCCGTCAGAGTCCTTGCGGTTCACCCACCAGGTGAAATTCAGGAGGAGCTTTTGGAAGACTCGTTCGAGAAAGTCCAGGTCCTGGCGACCGTATATTTTCCGCTCAATCTTGAACACACGGAACGTGGCCCATGCATGGACCGGAGGGTTGACGTCGCCAAAGTTCCATTCGTACGCCGCAAGCTGCCCGTTCGGATGCATGTACCATTCACGAGTTAGAAGGTCCAACTGCTTCTTCGCGAACTCTGGATCAATCATCGCCAGCGGAATGCAATGGAACGCCGTGTCCCAGGCAGCGAAGAAGGGATACTCCCAGGAGTCCGGCATCGAGAGGATGTCATCCATATACAAGTGTTTCCACTGTTGATTGCGAACATGCTTTCGACCCGGCGGCGGCGGCACCATTGCCGGATCGCCATTTGCCCACTGGTCCCAAACGAAATGATAGAATTGTTTCGTCCACATCATTCCCGAGAACGCTTGTCTTTGAATGTTTCGTAGGTCGTCACTCATGGGCAAGGGGCTGATGTGATAGTAGAAATCGTCTGCTTCCGCTTTGCGCTGATCAATAACGTCGTCCAGCACCTCTTCATCAACAAAAGGTGCAGATTTCTGGGATAGTCTAAATCGGACAACGGCGCATCCTCCCGGAGGCACCCCCTCTCCTTGATCGAAGGCATACCACGCTGCGAATTTCGTGCCTTTCTGCTCCGGATTCACCGCACCCTCTTCACCATTGACGATATGACGATGGAAAGCATCTTTCACGTACGGTTGATCATTCTTGGTCTTCCAAAGCAGTTCATTGTTCGTCTCATTTTCCGTGAACAGCATCCGAGGCATAACATCGTCCTCGGAGTTATCGGGCGACGGGGACGGAGCGAAGCGTGCATATCTCTCCCCAAGCTTGTAGTGCTTGGATTTCGCAGTGATCGGAGACTCCCGCTCGATGGACGGTTTGAGCGATGGATCCTCCCAACCCCAAGCCCATGTATTTCTAAACCAGACATGCGGAATGATATGCAGAGGGGCTGGATCTGGCCCTCTATTGTAGGCAATGATGCGAAACAGGAGTTCCTCCTCGTCATCTTTCTCCTTGGCGGTTTCGATGAAAATGTCCCAGTAGCGATCCTCTGCAAAGGCACCGGTGTCGAGGATCTGATACTCACGTTCCAATCTTCCGCGACGAGCGTTTTCATCCACAAGATCCTGATAGGGGAACTTGTTTTGGGGGTATTTGTAGAGGAATTTCATGTAAGAATGCTAGGCAGAGAGATAGTCAGACAATAGAAACCCTGATACAGGAAGGCGAGGTACCGTCGGTGTGTTGTCCAGGTGGAAATGCGCCTCCTTGACACTTTCTCCATGATTGCCTTGAGGATTAGACAAGCCGAACAGGCGCTCCTTCAAAAAGTCACTGTCGGCGGGATGATAAGCTAGGCAATCGAGGGAGGTGCGCGGGACGGCGACTTAGACATACTCCTTTCCATTCCAAAATGAAAACGCGATGTTCTGCAAATTATGGGTGTCGGAAACGCCGGCAATGCCATCTTCACCCCAGCGATAGGCTCTTGAACGAGCGTGATCGTGCGAGAAATCTACCGGTAAAATCAATGCATGTGAGAAATGGCCGTAGCTAGTAAAAAACTAGATTCATGAGGGTGGAGAAAAACAGCACTCACAGCTCCAAGCGTCTCCATTCTCGCTGCAAAGGCGACAAATTAGCTTGGATCAAGCAAGGAAAAAAGAGGGGGCGGATGCGACTTACGAATAATCCTCGCGAACTGCGGGGGACGAGAAATGAGGTCATTAGTCCGATCGGAGAGTAAGGTAACAAATGCTCAGCGTCGGAGACTCACCTGTCGCCCATTGTCTCTCGGCGACGTAGGGCCCCCATTTCTTCCAGTATCGATGACGTTCCTTGTCTTCTTTCAGACGAATCTCCTCCTGGGACAGGTAACTGTGCTTATCGATTAACACCATGGCGGGGAGGCGGGACGGGAGACCGCCGGGGAAGTAGATCGAGGGGAGGGATACGAAGTGTAGAGAGCGAGGGAAAAGAAAGGAGGAGAGTGAAAACGAAGGAGAAAGAAAAAGTAAAGAAATTGAAGCAGGCCGGGAGAAAAGGAGGAAGTATATTAGAGGGCAAGCAAGCAAGCAGCAAGCAGCAAGCAGAAGCTAGACTAGACCTGCGCGTACAAGTCAGCAACGGCCAGGATGAGAACCGGGAATCTACACGGGACTGGAGTCTAGACCGAGCCGTGCACCTGACATCATGTGCTCGGTCCCGTCTTCCCCCTCTTTTGCTCTTTCTGCTCTTTCTTTTATCTCGCCTTATCAGTCTAGCGCCCCGTCCACGTTGACCTTTGCTGGGTGTTGATTGAATCCTCTCAGCACGAACTGACATGATTGATCGGCCTTCCGCTTGAACCCCATTTCGGTGTGGCTTAAGCCTACGGGGAGACGCTAAGGATACTACTTCTTCAAAGCGCAATCGGTATCACATTTGGGTTGGAGGTCATTCGATAAAGCGATGCCAATGGCCGCAACAGCAATGATCTGCCTTCTCCATCTTCATAGTATCGGTTGAAAGGATGCCGATTGTGGATGCGGGGGTGGGGTTTGGAGAATCCACAGTGTAAGCATATCCCCAAGCACTAAAAGTAGCTGGAAGTAGATGAAAAACAGTTGAAATAATCAGCATAGACAGTAATCTGAATGAATTTCTCGAAAGCACCTCAAATCCTCTTGAGCGGAGATAGATTTCCGCCAAACATAGCGGCCCGACCCCATAAGCTCGGAGAGCTCGGGCATCGGGTATACTTAATGACGTGAGAGAGACCATGATCAGCATTCTGACGAAGGAGACTAATCCACTGTTTATGCACCTTACCTCAGACTACTGCAACTGATACTTGATCTCAACAGGCTTACCGGATCATCGCAAAAAAAGAAAAAAGAAAAGAAAACAAAAGCGGCAATCTATCCCCGCAGTGCTGGGAGTGATGAACCATGTGACTTTCTGCATGGGCTGATGGGTTATAAATTGACTTCCCCTCTTCTTCAAGTAGCGCGATACACTCTCCTGAGCATCTACAAAGAGCTAGGAGTTCAATTAAGCCATTTGAAAATGAATGTAAGTGGCACGAACCACCGCAAGACCCCAACCCCTTGTTCTGATCGATCTGCTAGACCCTACAAATGAAAGCCCTAGTCTACAAAGGGCAGGGAAGAATGAGCGTGGAAGACCGTTCAATCCCACTCCTTGCCTCTCCCTCCGACGCACTTGTCAAGATGCGCCACACGACCATCTGCGGCACCGACCTTCACATCCTCAAAGGCGACGTTCCCGCCGTCAAACCGAACCGGGTCATCGGCCACGAGGGTGTGGGGACGCTGATCGGGAAAGGATCGGCAGTCACGGGGCTCCACATCGGCGATACAGTGCTGATATCGAGTATTAGTGCCTGCGGTGTTTGCAAGTCTTGTCGAAAAGGACTCAATGCGCACTGTGTAGATGGGGGCTGGGTGCTAGGCAACAAAATCGACGGAACGCATGCCGAGTATGTGCGGATTCCGCATGCCACGACGTCCTTGTACAAGCTCCCAGCGAACATCAATCCAGCGGCGGCCGTTGCGCTGTCGGACGCGTTGCCAACCGGCATGGAATGTGGCGCGATCAGTGCCGCGGTGCAGCCTGGTCATCTGGTTGCGATAGTGGGAGCAGGGCCGGTTGGCCTGGCGGCACTACTATCTGCTAAGCTCTACACACCTGCAAAGATAGTGGTGATCGACAAAAACGAGACCCGGCTTGAGTATGCCCGAAGGATCGGGGTGGATCTTGCTATTAACGCAGATACATCTGATCTCATGAAAGAACTACATCGGATTACCGAAGGCTCTGGCTTCGACTCGGTCATCGAAGCTGTAGGTATACCGAGCACTTTTGAGCTCTGCCAACAGTTGGTTGCTCCTGGTGGCACAATTGCCAACGTTGGTGTTCATGGTCGGAAGGTTGATCTACAGCTCGATCAACTGTGGGATCGTAATATCAGTAAGTGGCACGAGACGGCCTCATTTATCGCATAGGCTGACCCAACCTAGGTATCAAGACCCAGCTGGTCAACTCCCATTCCATCCCGACTCTCCTGAGGCTTTCACAAGCCGGTCTTATAAGTCCGGAGACTATAGTGACTCATTGTAAGCACTTTACAAAGCCAAACGAACAAAGGAAAACAGCACTAATTCGGGAAAATAGCTTTCCCCTTCTCGGAAATCGCTGGTGCTTACGCAAGCTTCCAGGATGCAGCAGAATTAGGGACACTCAAGGTAAAAATCGATTTCGAGCAGGATGACAAAGAAAAAGCAGCTGCTATGTTCAGACGAAGGTCATCGTCCCTTCATTACTGAGTAATTCAGCCACGCAAGGACAGCTGGCCGTCTCACCAAAGCAGACGTTTCCATAAATGCAGAAATAGATAGATAGCTTTGATCGAGACGACCGAGGTCTTTGTCTCGAGCTCTTTCAAACTCTTGCAACTAAAGATCAGGGTCCTCGAACATCTACGTCCTTGACCAAAATGGCTGGTCGTTGGACTGGGAGCTTGGGTTTTCCAACCCTATGGCGTCTTATTATGAGCTGGGAGGCCTATAGATGTATATAGAAAACCAAGAAAAGCAAACCCTGAAAAAGATGAATATATGAAGCTCCGTCGAGCCCAACGCCAACAGTGTACGTCCTAAATCGGCGTTTATCTCTGCCCATGTTGCACTCAAATTGACTATCGATGCCACTCAATCGCGACATGTGCATTTATAAATCTTACCATCAATGACCCCGGCCGAACTTTCGCAACACCTCCGACCAGTCCTCCTTCTCTAGAAACTCTTCCAAAGTAGTCATAGGACACTCAATCCCAGCCTAAAACCACAAAGAAAACATCAGCCTGATTCCTCCGTTATAAACTTATTCATCAACTCACCTTTCGTATATCCTCAGCCTTCAAAAGCCCCTCATTCCCACCATCATACCCCGGATCAGTAGAATAAAGCAACATATCACCAACCTCCCTTCCGAACTCCTTATCAGGGGCCCCATCAATCAATTCCTGCAGACTAACCTGTCGATACTTCGCCTCCATCGAAGTAATCCTACTCCATAGCGCTAGATACTCGCTCCAACTACACATGGTCCCTTCAGCCAGATACGCCTTCCCCGGCGGCATGCGCGAAACAGCGTACACGAACGTGCCCATATCAGTGTTGACATCGAAATGAGGAACCGGGCTATGCGGTGCTGTCGGGAATGTCATTTCACAGGACCCATCATCTGCCTGGTGAAAGTATGCATCTGGGACTAGCTTATGACTCGTCATGAAGAACCCCGTTTGAATGCAGGACATCTTCCGTGCGAGATGGGGATGTTTTTCTTGCACGTAGTCTGGGAATATGTCGGCTTTGGCGTCGAAATGGTACAGTTCCTGGAAACGACCGTTGCTGGCTTTACGAGCGTGACTTAACGTCGACGCAATGAAGCCGTTCTCATCCAGCGTATCGACTGTCGAGGCCGCCGCGTCGGCGATGTTCTGGCCCTGTTGACGCTCGACGTCGTAGGCGTATCGGCGACACGAGAGGCCCTGTTGTTCGGCTTGCTCGCGACAGTCAGGCCGGAAGAATGGCTCCCAATAGTTAGTGACGCTGAAGATGTGGGTGGAGCCAGCGAAGGCTGTTTTTAGGCTCGAGATGTCGTCTAAGTTGGCTTGGATGATTTCAATGCCTTTCTCGGCCAGGGCCAGGGCTGCTGGGGATGAAGGGTTGCGGGTGATTCCGCGGATGTGGTAGATTGGGTCTTGGAGGAATCGGTCGGCGACTGAGGAGCCTTGGTTACCGGTGACTCCGACGATGGTTATTATCTTTGCATGACCCATTGTGAGTTTCTTTGGTGTGGATGGTTAGCCTCAAGGGATACTTGCTTGATGAGAAAAGTATCGGATGATTTCGAGGACCAGGATCTGTACCCCGCGCTTGGTATGGAAGTTGTCTAACCTATTGGAGCTTGGCCTGGATTCTTGCTAACAACGCGATGATTTGGTCCACCTCTGTACAGTGTGTGGTGTATACCGAGAAAGTCTCTATAATTATGTCTTTCTTCCCCTCCTCGCCTCCAGCTCCACCATCAACCGGTCATTCACCGGCAGTTCCACTCAATCCTTCTCTCTATGAATAAACCTGACTCATTGACTATAGTATTCCTAGCAACTAGGGGTAAAAGCTTGTAGTAATGACATAATGACAATGGGACAAGCGGTCCGCCCCGCGTTCGCAGGTGTACATATAGATACAGATAGTTTTGCCCGAAATGGAGCGTCTCTGAGATAAGAATTATAAAAAGCCCGCGTCCTTGAGAAAAGCACTCCACTGAGAAGCGTCCATTTCGGCTGCATTTGCGAAGAGAAGAGACCAAAGTTGAGTCCAACTCCCACTGGGATTAGATTCCAGTTCCGTTTGCAAACCAGAAGCCGCCCGCCAATGCCGAAGGAATTGAACTAAAGTTGGGGTCATTTTCCGAATTGTCTCTTGAAGCGCTGCTGATCCCTGCTGTGCCTGGTCAAGAAGTCTGCAGGCAGAGAGCGCTTCTATGATTCGCCTATCTTCCTGTGGATGGTGTAAGATGTCCGCGGCAAGGAGGGCGATGGCTGGAATGGCAGTCTGCGTGATAAGCCAAAACCTCGAAGGTCTTATCAATCCCGCCTCTTTCCCTATGCTTTCCATCGACGAATACTGGGTCAAGACCATTTGCGCTGCTTGACTACAAATCCTTTGAAAGTCACGGCTTGGAAGGTGCGCGGAATCATCAACATAGGATGAACGATGGAGTCGATGCATGCGCGTGTTGACAGCAAAATGGAGCATGGCCCGTTGCCACGCAATCCATGGGTGCTTTTCACAGAGCTCATGGCTCTGTTGAAGACTTTCTGCGTCTACTTTAAGGATGCTTGGTAAACCTTCTATAAAAGCTTGAAACTCTCCGTGGATTTTCGCAATCACCTTGGAACTTCGTTCCAGAGATTCTAATTCCTGGGGTTCATCCAAATCGGAGGTTATGGTGTCCACCGCCTGTCGACATATCTGGGCCAGCCTGATCCGGGTCAAAAGAAAGAAAACAGGTGTTGGAATATCGAGGGGTGGGTTTCCTTGTGTAGGTGGGGATGTCGCTTTCTCATCATCGAGTTCTGTTGGCGGGTTCACGATCATGTGTCCTGGGTGTATCATATACGTGCATTCCCGAGGTCCTCCCCAAAAGGATGATAGCCTGCGTCGTGAATGAGCCCGAGCGGCACTAGGCAAGGTCATGAGAGGAAGGCCTACCAGTCGTTTAGAACTATATGCCACCAGATCCGCCTTTGCACTTCGACCTCGACGGCGTCAAATCCTTTCAGACTCCTATCCTGACGGTTTCTATTTGTATCTAAGCGATGAATCTGCATAGATCGTGCCATTAATAGCCCACGGAATTGGAGTTCTCTAGACTGTTCAACGAATTCTTCCGTATATGAAAGCACGTAGGACAGGGTGGTCATTGCCTGCAAGGATCGCGTTGATGGGGTAGGTGGCTCTGACTGGTGAATCAGAATAGCGAGAGCGATTTGGGTATAACGCTTGAAGGCACCTTGAACCTCGAGGCCTGTCTCGGTCATTGTCTCAGACAGATCTCGAGTTAATACTAATGCTGCGCCCGCAAAGATGACGAACAAGAGCGCTAGGTCATCAGAGGTAGGCTCTTTCCCTGCTAGAACGTCCTCATAAGTGCTATTCAAATGAGCCTGGATAGACGGGATATGCAAAACACCAAAACCTGGCTGCATGCATCTCACAAAGTGGTCGAACAACGTTTGCGCATGTTCCTTGCTGGGAAGGGATTTCGATGTAGGCTGTCCCGCCGCTGGCAATCCCGGGCGCCCTGCAGGAGGAGTACGGATACATGGGATCTTTAGTCCAGAGCATTCTGTACATGTCACGCTGTCATTGGGTTCGCATTTGCGCTTCATTTCCCGGCAGTAGTCGCAAGCCGTGAAACTAGGGCTTCCAACCCTCTGGCGCTTCATCCCGTAATCTTTCTTGTCGATCAGCTATCGCTTGAACCTTATCAGTCGGTCACAGAACGGAAAAATATGAACGAGTCATGAAAAGATGATATCCACCAGATGATGAGAAATGGATTACTGACCGTTCTACTCCCTGCGAATGTAACAGGGGGTAAAGGCAAGCGCCCTTCCCAAGTAAGAAGGAACACTGTTGACATCGGCCGCCGGGAGTCTCATACATGCATCTCCTAAATATGATTATTCAAATCAATCCGAAACATGCACAAATGAATCTGCAGCTGCCACATGCCTGCCGTGCGCCTACCGCGCCCCTCTTGTAGAGGCTGTACACTCATTCCACTCTGATGCAAAGCGGAATTGCTGGGGTAGGCCTGATTTATCTCGAAGTGGAAGTACCTTAATACATAGATATGACCATAGGCCTAGGTGTAGACGCTCCACGTGCCGGGAGTTCCAAACGATGAGAATGAATACTGAACTGACCGAATCAATTGAGTAATTTGGAAAGGATCGTGGTCCTCCATAATGTTGCCTAGGGGTAAGTGAGTGATACATCAAGTGATTGGAAATAGATAGAGATAGCCGTGATCGAGACTGAGCTCCTGATCTAGAGCTGTTTCAACTATGTGCAACTTCTAAAGATCAGGAACACTCACGACGTTCTCTGCAGCTGACAGGAGGAAGCCCAAAGGCCAAGATAATATACTTTTAAAAGTGACGACAGCCTGACGTTGATCTTTCATGCCAGAATCAAACCCTTCCGTCCTACCATGTGTCACCTGTCGAACTATTATAATATGACCACTGCACTAGAAAAGGGCAAACTCCTTCTAGTGAACTGACATACCACAGATGACTGGATTTATATCCTGAAGAAAGTCAACATGGCAAAGGAAGGAAGCGCCGAGAGCACCGGTATAGTATACTCAAACCATCTCTAGTGCCCGTTAGTAGCTCCTGACTCCGATCTACCAGTAATCCAATCCGAATCACGCCTCCTCTTCCTCCCATGGGAGCTCCGCAACATGATTTGGAAAGCCGTGGTAAACAGCCAGTCTTACCTTTTGCATACTATCCCATATAGATGGCACCAGAAAGGGGATATTATCACTACACAATGTAGTATCTTACCTCCTTTTTATTCTACGACGACCTGCCTCTCCATGCACCAGAAATTCTCCGACGACGATTTTACACCTCCACGAGCCTTATTTATAATGAGGCGACACCTCTCCTCGCCAAACACTCCCTATCTTTATATATCTGCGACTATGAGGCTCTAGCAGCTGCGCTTGACGGGCGGACCCTGTCTCTTCCTCTTTCAAAGATAAGCTCCCTTACTATCTGCGTCACGATGAAAGTGGAGTCCGATTTCAAAGATGGATTCCACCCCACGTCCAGGCACAGACCCTCGCTCATAAGGCCCCCTCCAAAAGAATGCTACCTACAGGGATGCATTTGAGAGATGGTGTAACTGGCGTATCTGGCGAAATGGCATAGACAGGTTCCATACACTGCCATGGCTGCCAAGGGACTCACTAAACCTGGATGCCCTGAACCTGCCCTACCTGACCAAGACACCGCATTATGAGATTGTCGCCCTGCTGAACAGCTCGGCGGAGAGTGCTCGCGCCCCGAGTTTTTGAATGCTTGCCTTTTCAAGGAAACGAGCCACCGGTGCCGGAGACGCTTGAAGACCGAATCTTACATCGGCCGGCACGCAAGGGCGCGGAGAAGCTGAGGTGGTACAACGTGCCTCATGGGGCTCCACTCTATAGATCAACTTTTACTCTGGAGGCACTCTATGAAGTACTTGCTTATAGGATTCTACGCCAGTTTCGAGGACTGGGGGCGAAAATAAATCTTGAGCTTGATCTGGATCGCGTGAGGCATGATCCGTGGAATGTATGTCCGAATGTACTTGATAGGTGCTGGTGTCTTGGGAGAAAGATTGATGAGAAGAGTGTGCCAGTAGAACAGATTAAAAAGGGAGTTTAGGAAGTGGATGGCGTTGCTGGAGGTGTTGAAGAAAGAAAAGAAAGAGACGCACCACTAATTATGGCTAAATTTGCTTTTGCTATTCTTCTATCCAATTCTGCTTTGCTTCTTGAACAAGATGCTGCGCGCGGCGTCTTCACCCCAATCCTCTCCCTATCCTAGTTACGACTCATTAAGAAGGAAATGCTGTTAGTATTGAATTAGCCGGGATCTTATTAGATCCATTTATTAAATATGTATTCGGAGGGACAAGCGAAGGGCTTGCATCGGGCATTCAAGCGCCTACATCTGGTATAGGATCCTGCCAATAATGCAATAATAGGTATATCAAGAAAGTATCAACAGTTACGTACAGCTCCTACCACCCTTCCTCGCCTCCACTTCCCTCACCAACCTATCATTCACCGGCGTCTCCACCCCAACCCTCCTCCCCATCCTCGACCACGACCCATTGATAAACCTGACCTCTGTCTCCCTCCCAGCCCGCAGATCCCACACCATCGACGACGTCGTGTTATACGTCTTTGTCAAAATCCCATTCACCGTCTCCTCCAACCTCTGCACGGAGAACCGTTCCGCCACACCAGGCACGTCTGCAAGTTCCGGCAGCGCTAGCACGACCTTTGATATCTCGGTTAATATGGCCCTGCGCGTGTCGGGGATCGTGAAGAGGAATCCGTTGGGAGCGTCGTTTAGTGCGCAGAGAGGGTTGCAGAAGGCGTTGACGGCTAGTTTCTCGAGCTGGAATTGGAGGACGGAGGTGTAGGTGTATGATGTTAGGTTGAGGCGCGGGGAGTGGGGGAGGGTTTGGAGGAGGTAGTTCTCGTTATCGTTGCTGCTACCATCTGGCTGGATATCTGGCTGAATATCTGGCCCGGATGATAGGTTCTCCCCTTCACGAGGCATCGGCCCTATAGACGTCGCGGAGAACCCGGTATGCGTGATATCAAACGACGAGTTGAGCGTCACGCCATGAGAAATGACACCCACGAGGTACCGGGGCCTCATTTCCGCGCTCGTGAACAAATGAGCATTGACCTCCTCGATCATCCCCGATCCATTCTGCAGGAAGAGGATCGTCGACGTTGGACCGAGTCGGCGGACAAGCGGCCTCAGAGCCTCCACGGTCTGGGTGGCTTTGACGCAAACGATCAGGTTCTCGATAGATTTCGAAGCAGGCTCCCTAACGGTGTCTGACACATCGCCGGGGGAGGTATGATACCATTGATCTTTGTTCTCGAGGACTTCGAAACTATATCCTTCTGAGCTGATATGTTTGCCTTCTGGCGGCTGGACAAGCATGCGATTTCCGTTCTGGCGGTAAGCGTCGAGGAGGGATTTTCGATGTAGAAGCAGAGTGACGGACGGACCGCTGGGAATCTCAGTGATGCAATGTGCAGCGAAACAGCCGATGCTGCCGAGCCCGAGAACATGGATCCGTGGTGAGGCTGGCTTGGGGGACGCTGTAGAGAAGGACGAGGCCATTTTGGGATGGATGCGATGTACGCAGGAGAAACGGTCTATGAGTTTTCGGTAAGTGCGAAAGGGTCGCATCGTTCTGGGTCTTATATTCACATTTTCTTTAACTAGGCTATGTTATATTATGTAGATTTTTCTTGTCTTTTTATCTGGTGAGTAGGGCGTGCTTCTCCGCAGGGCGTGGGTGTACGCCCTGTGGGGCGAAGGGCGGTTTGTGGTTCAGATTGGAGAGTTCCGAGTCGAGAGATGGACATTATGCTGGCTTTTGGAAGAAATGGTAAATGTGAAGAAAATTACATTTCTAATCTGGTAAGTATCGATGGGCTGTTTGTTACCGACACTGCTAGAATTAGAGATGATGTTGGAAAAAATTATAACACCGTCGATTTGTGTTAGGCGAACGGATTTAGATAGCCTTCTCATGAATGGCGATGACTCCAATGATAAAATCTATCATACTACAGATAAGGCCAACACTTGTATAGTTTTATTTGTAATCACGCCCTACGCCCTGGTCAACTAGATGCCTGTCTCACAAGTATTAAAGGGCCTAAGGACATCGCGACAAAGAACCAGATAATTGCCCTTCTTGTTTTCTTTTATTCACCCCCCTGAAAAGACTCCGACTTGAAACAAAATGTCTTCCCCCGAGCATCTAAGCAATGATTTCCTGCCTCCATCAGTTACCCAACTCCTTGCCTCCCAACCACGATGGACCGGCCCAAGCTTCGCCACATCTCGGCTCAAAATAAACCTGACTTCGCATCCAGCACTAGTCCCTGCGTCCGATTCGCAGGAAGTGCTCAGAAGCTCCGTATGCACAGACCACATGGCGGTTGTACGCTGGAATCAAACATCAGGCTGGGCGGACCCGGAGCTCGTCCCCTACGGCGCCATCCCCTTGATGCCAACAGCCAGTGTCTTTCATTACTCGACGGCGTGCTTCGAAGGCATGAAAGTCTACCGGGGACACGATGGCCAGGTTCGTCTTTTCCGACCGCAGTATAACTGCGCTCGCATGCTGGCGTCGGCATTGAGGATTGGATTGCCGGAATTCGACCCCGTCGAGTTGCTGGGTTTAATCCGGGAGCTGTGTGCGCTTGAGTGTCCGAAATGGTTGCCGACAGAGCGCGCAGGAGAGTGTCTTTATATTCGACCGACGCTAATTGGGACGGATGCCAGTCTTGGGTTTCAGGTGCCGCGAGAGGCAATGCTCTTCATTGTAATTTCCTTTTGGCCGAACCCTAAACCTGACCGATCTCTCGGCGAAGGAGAACCGGTTCTTCAAGAAAAGACACTGCGTCTTTTCGCTAGTCAGGAGGGGATGGTTCGTGCTTGGCCTGGCGGTACTGGGTCGGCGAAGATAAGCGCGAACTATGGGCCCTCTCTTCTAGCTCATGGAGAAGCCAAGAGTAAGGGCTTTGACCAGGTGCTCTGGCTATTTGGGCCAGAAGGATACGTGACTGAGGCTGGATCTTCAAACTTCTTTGTCATCTGGAGAAACCGCGAAGGAAGACTGCAGCTGGTAACGGCACCGTTGACCGAGCATACGATTCTGGCCGGAGTGACAAGAAAAAGCATCTTGGATCTAGCACGGGAAAGACTGACTGGTGATTCATCGTATCAATGGGATGGGGAGTCATTGGAAGTTGTTGAAACCAAGTTCACTATTTCTGATATCGTGGAAGCTGCTGAGCAAGAGAGATTGGTGGCCTCTTTTGCTGTTGGCACTGCGTGTTTCCTTGTTTCCGTGTCTCACATTGAATTTCAGGGACGGGGAATTGATTACCTCAAAAATGCAGTCCCTCATGTGTCTGCTTTGAGAAGGTGGATGACTAATATCACAACAGGCGTTGAAAGCAGTAGCTGGGGAGACGTCGTTCAGGAGAAGGATGCTATTTTGTAGCGTCGAAGCGTCTGAAAATATTTCAGTAGTTGCAGTTGACAGATCTTGATAAATAGAGTCTAAATACCACGGAAATTCGAGAAGGAACGATAGTAAAGGCGCTTCAATTGTCGTCGGCATGTGGTTGTGCATCCTGTGGTTTGTTCAGATGTTGACGTCGAAAAGAAGACAACCATTCTGGATTGTCAGCAACGGTTTGATTCCACGAGTCTTCCGAGTCATAGAGCACTCGTCGAGACTCTTGCTGGAACATTTCGTCGGTGGGCAAGATGCCCTGCTCCATTTGATTCCGAGCAAAGCGGCTTAGATGTGAGGTAAGTATCTGGGCGAAAGAACTTAGAGGCACATCGTTTGTATGAAGTTGCTGGAAGGAGGATAATAACGGAGTTTCGGCATGGCTATGGGGTTCTTTCGGACGAACATGATCGGCTCGCGATGAGATCTGAGCAAAATGATCTCTAACATTTGAATTTGTTGCCGAAAACGGCACCATGGTGCGCGACTCTGACCCAATAAGATAAGGGGCCACATTGTTGGTCACTTTGGCAGCGATTGAGCTTGGGAAGTCATGATCGCCTCGCCAATCGTCCATAGTGGCCCCTTGACGAAAATGGTCAGCCAGGTGCTCGGTGCGCTCGTCCCAACTCTCCATCCGATGATCGCAGAAGCCGCAGCGAGATGTTACTGCTGTGTTATCTGTTTTCCAATCATCTATGAGCGGGACAGTGTCTAAGTGATGGGTGAGTCGTAGATGCTGGACGAGATGGTCCTTTCTCCTGAACGTCCGAGACTTGTCTAAACATGCACGATGGTTATGCTGTTCAAGGTGAGCGTCTGTTGGGTCTAACACATTGCAATATGCACAATGCTGTCTTCCGGTGAGTGAAGAGGTCACGCTGCCTCCATGTGGTGTACAAATCCAAGATCGTAAATTCAAGTGTAAAGACCCCTCATGTCTCACCCAGTCGTATTTGGTTTTGAATCGATCGCAGCAAAACGTGCAACAAAATTTACGATGATCATCCTGCGTCGGCTTCTTGGCCGTATCTCGACGAGTTTTCCGGACGCGACCATGATGCGTCTTAGAAAGACCAAGTCCATTTCGAGCACCCGTTGATGTTGCGGATCTACTTGAAGAAGCAGATTGCTGTGACGAAGCACTGGTACCACTTATGGAACTGGTGGCGGATTTTGGCCGGCGATAGTCACGAAAAGCATCAGGCTTCGGAGAATTGGCCCCACTACCAGAGCGTGATCTCACTCTACGAGATTCCTGGTTTTGCTGGGTTTTCAAAGCATTTGCTATAGCAGTCATTGATGCTGGTTCATCTTCGGGAGGCGAATCCTGCCACCGTTGCATAGGATCTGCCGAATTCATCGAGTTTGGGATGAATACTGGTGCTGCCCCAGCGCGACAAAGCTGGTATCGACTTCTGCGCCTGGGAAGGCCTTGGTTCGGGCGGACTCCTTGGATACGGGGACCCTGGACACCAGAACTAGGGCTTGGCACTGCGATCTGGTTTGTGGACAATCGAGGCGAATCGGACTCCCTTCTTTCTAAGGCATCTAAAGTCTGATGAGGCAAGTGGCTCGACTCATGGCTAGCACTGAATTGCTGGGAAAGATCGCTAACGTAAGATGCAGCTGAGTCCTCGGGCCACTGCTCGTGAAAGTTCTCGAGGGGCCAAAAGGTATTTTCAGTCCCAGGAAGCAAGTCCCCGTAAAACTGAGAAGAATCAACAGCCACATCTCCGACAGAGTTTGTATCGATGTGCTCCTGTAACGTGGACAGTCGAGGATCAATGATAGGAACCCCGCCAGCAGTTTGGGATATTTCTAAACCAGGTATCTCTTGAGAGAAATCTGACTGGCTGGTAACTGATTACAGTTATTCACTGTATATATATACCAAGCAAGAGAAGTCCACTCACTATGAGCTAAGTCATCGATAATGAAATTGTCGATGTCATTCCAATGATCATGCAGGACTGGCGGATTGAGATCAGCGGAGTCCGCGCCTTGGCAATCGCTGGACCTTTCATTCTGAGTATTTGACAATCTTCGCTCCATAGATCGACAACCAGTGTATTTCTGCGCGTTGAGCGACAATGAATGAGTATGCGAATTGCAGCGTGGGGTGGTGGAGGGACATCGCTCGCTGGGTTATTATGTCACCAAAGGCGTCGAAATTAGGTAATCAATATTGTCTGATTCAGGCTAGCGCGGTTTCGCTTCTTTTGACTACACCCGCCGGGTTTGCTTCATGACCTTCTATCTATTCCGACAGAAAGACCAATGTTTCTGGATCAATTATCGATGCATCCGAACAATGCCGCTACTTTGATGGAAAAGGCAATACCGACCCGTTCCAACAAAAATTTCTAGTGTTACCACCGGAAATTGCTTAACATTGAGAGGTTACGAGCCAAGGATAATGGGGGTCGATCCTTCCAATGCCGAAGGAATTCTTGCCACCTGAGAATGGTATTGCATGGAAAGTACCACTCATGAAAGCAATAACCGCTTATTATAGAAAGGAGTAGTGGTACAGTTGCTAAGATCGAAGCACCGCTCTATAATCTATGGTGTATTTATATTGTGCTGCAAGGATATACACATATCTCAACCTCGGCATCAATCTTCATCGATCAATTTATTGACGACCCAGCATGCCTATGACGAGGCTGAACAACCTCAAGTATTCCAGACCAAGAGACACATAAATCCGAAGGGAATACCCCATGGGGTAGACATCTCCGAGAGAGCGATATTCTAAGTTTCTTTGTTGAACGTTCTTTGTTGAACGAGAGACTTTTACTGAACTGATTAGCCTTAGTGCTTATCAGGCCAAATCAGTGCGACGCAAAGCTTGATGCTTTTGCTCGGAGTCCCTGGAACCTCGAGTATGGACCGGTGAGCGGCTCGATTCCTTCGCGCTCGGAGATAAGCCTCGGCCTCTGGTTTGGATATAACCGACTGATGGGCAGTGAGTGATCCGAGGATAAAATAGACATAGTCGGCAGACTTTCACGCTCAAACACATCCCCAATAACTCCTTCAGACGATCTGTTTCTTTTGGCCGTTTATCCCGTTCTTCGCACGGGTCTTTAGAGAATTCCCAGTACAATCCAGGTCTTCCTCTCTCCTTCGCCGCAGTTCTAGCACCTTCAATATCATCAACATCAACAACACCGCCGCTTGGCTGACCGAAGCCAAGGCGCATCCCTTTCAGGTCAAAGAGGCGCCGTTTTACACACCCGAGGAGAACGAAATCCTCTTCGAGAACCATGTTGTGTCAACCCGGTGGATAGCAGCCTGCAAACCAAGGCCTGGTGGCCCATGAACTATCCGACCATTCTGATCCAGGACGTCGCCGGCGAAGCCGTGCAGGCTAGCGCCAAGGTTACCCGATTCCAGCCTGGTGATCGAGTGGTCGGCCATGTCGTCGGGATGGCAACCAAACGCATCCAAGACAACGCCTTCCAAGCCTATACCATCCTGCAGACCAACATGATCGGCGAGCTCCCCAGCGAGGTATCCTACGAGGATGCCGCCGTCCTGCCCCTGGGCCTCTCCACCGCCTCACCAGGCCTTTTCCAGGACGAGTTCCTGCACCTTCAACTACCCACCGAACCGCACCCGCCGGCGACCGGCGAGGTCCTGCTGGTCTGGGGCGGAGCCGGTAGCGTCGGTAGCAACGCCATCCAGCTGGGCGTGGCCGCTGGATACGAGGTGATTACCACGGCCTCACCCAAGAACTTTGCACATGTCAGGAATCTCGGCGCCAGCCATGTCGTCGAGGAGCTCGTCAACGCGCTCGACGGAAAGACCCTGGCGGGGGCGATGGACCGCATCGGATTTGCCACCAGCCCACTCACCGTCGAGGTGGTCACGAAATCTCGTGGAAGCAAGTTTGTCTCCACCGTTAAGAATGGGTTCCAGGCGCCTGAGGAAGTAACGGTGAAGAACGTATTTGGTACGACGATCAACGATAAGCAGGTGGACAAGGCTATCTATTAGAATTTCCTGCCCAAGGCTCTGAAAGCCGAGACTTTCATTCCAGCTCCTGCCCCCTTGATTGTCGGGAAGGGCATAGAGAATGTGCAGGCGGCGGAACTTCAGCTCAGAAGGTGGTCGTTTCTTTGTGATTTGAGGACTATGATCGGTTTACTGTTTAAGAATAATATCCCATGCAATTCAGACTCCCATTTCATTCATATAACCCCCTGTCTGTACAAGTTTCGCAATCCTTTGACACCGCGACAAGCAGGACGTTAACCACAACCCATGTCCTTACCACCCTGTTTCCCGTACACACCGATCCATATTCACCATGAAAAACCCCACCACTTCATATCTTCCTCACCCTGAGTCGAGACCGGATGTCCCACCCCTTGAGCCCAGATACCTTCCAATTTGCTTCCCAGCACGTAAGTCGTCCAGCTACTCACAGGGGTATTTACCAGCACCTGGTCCGGGGTAGAATCGTAACCGAGCAATGGAGACCACGCCGCAAGAGTCGTGTTAAACGCTGAAGATCCGATAATAGTATCTTCGGCTCCCAGATAGAGCTGGATCTTGGGATAGCTGCCCGTGTAGCCCGGATACATACTTCGCAGGTCTCCCGAGGAGCCCGCGGAGTAGATGATAACACCTTTGAACACGGCAGGGTAGGTTCCGGCCATGGTATTCTACAAGAGTATCTGTTAGTACCACTGCCCATTGCTCCCTTCAAAAACAGATACAATGCACTTACCGCCATAGTCCCACCAGAAGACACACCCGACACGAAGACCTTATTCGCGTCCGCCTTGTAAGTACTAATAGTGTATTTGGCCATATTAGCAATCGACTGGCTCGCACCTCCGCCTTCATGAAGCCGGGATTTGCTCGACGTGGCATCCCAAGCGCCCTGTGGGTATTCGGGGTATATGGCGATGAAACCGTACTTCTCGGCGAGGTTGGCGTACGGCGTCGACTGGAACTGTTGTTGTGCGTTTCCGGAGGCACCATGTAGGGTGACGACGATGCCTGGGGACGAGACGACGGCGTCGGGAACGTACACGTACATCTTGACCCCTGCTGGATTGTCCCCGAAGTTGGCGACTTGGGTCAGGATAGCGCGTTTAGCGGGTGGGGATGCATTGGACAAGGTGCAGAGGAAAGTGGTTGTTAAAAGGAGGATGAGGAACAGCATTGTAGTAGAGGGTTTTTGCAGCTTGTCAAAGATGTAGTGGTGATGCAGTTGCTGAGTCTGTTGAGAAGATGGTAAAGGCTTTTGATGTCCATCTCGACACGATCAAGCCTGATTTATGGCCTTTCTGGAGACGCTCTCTTGACTGGAGATCTGCGCTTCCGGTGGCATTGACCCCATTGTTGCGGCAGCCACCCCCGTCTTCATCACTCCTTCTAATGCAAAAGGCTCCTGGCGCGGAACTAAAACCTGGGGCCCCGCGATACGCCGACGGCTGACCGCTGGCTGTCCGGGGATTGTAAACTTTCCGTTTAAAGAATATCCGAAGGACACGGGGCAGGATTTCTGTAAGCGCCTCGGCTGGTCAAGATAGTCCTGTGACCACTTTCAAGGGATGCACAGTGTGGAGAAAGTAAATAAGGAGAGTACTCCGAAAAGCTGAAGGCATTGCGAGATCACGACACGGAGCGCGTTCCGTTTGTCGACGATATCCAAGCACCATCGCGGATAGTGATGATACAACAATCTCCAAGAGCCGATGAAGCTGACCCCAAGGTGCTGTGTTTAATAATGGGCCTGTAAGAATAATGGGCCATTCCTTCCCTGAGAGATAATCTAGATCTGATGCTTTTGCAATTCTTCTACCCTGTATCCTGTTGTATGTATTCGAAGATTCAGTTAAGGGAATTAAACTGAGACACAGAGAAATCTTAGACATATTAAATCTATCCAAAAAAGGAAAAGAAGCGAGAGGACCTTCAAGATCCTTAAGCCATACAAATGATTGACATGCCCAGGAGAATGGCAGTACCATCCCAGTATAATATGTTACATTTAAACCATCTTGAAGCGACACGACATTCAAAGCTCAACGCCAACCCCAAAGAGTCAGTTACACTCCAAACACTGCCTGCCAATTTCTCATGATGCAGACACCTCAGATCAGAGCGTTCACAAAGCCATTCTGTGACGGGAACCGTGCTTTCCGCGAGATTTGGAAGCGGTAGCCGCGCTCGAGGTCGAGACCGACGCGGAGGTCGTCGACGACGCCACCGGGGCCTGAGTGGTGGAAGCCGTAGCAGAAGAGTCCACCGTATCGGCAGAACCGCCATTCATCATCTCAACGCTGGTGAAGTAGTCGCTGGTACCGTTGTCCGGGTCCTGATCGGTAGGAGTGCAAGTGTCCTCAGCGGTCTCAGAGCCGTGCTCGCCGCTAATGAACTGCCCATCATCGTAGCCACCGCCGCCAGCCGCGAGCATGTTTTCCGCGGCGTCTTCATACCAACCGTTGATGAAATCGCCGTGGAAACAGTATCCGTTGCCCGGAGTGTCGCCGCAAGAGAGCTGGAACGGGGCGTCGCCACTCCAGCCGTCAGGGAGGACTGACTTGGTGTCATAGCGAGCAGCGTAACGGAGCTGCGGCATCGACTTCATACCATCCGGACACTTGTTGGAGTCATCGCTGAAGTCGTACTCCGCGATGTTATCCGGGTTGACGCAGTCGGGGAAGCGCAGGGAGACCTGGAGGTGCTGGTCGCAGGTGCTGGTAGGGAACTTAGCAATGTCAGATTCTCGCTCGTCGGAGCCCTCGCAGAACCATTCCAGCGCGTTGGAAGGGTGGTCAGCCTCGGCTTGGGTTTTAGCGGACGCGTTGCCGGACACCATGGCGAAGTCTTGGGGGATGGCGATTTCGGACTGGGCATTGTTGTAGTAGGTGCTGAAGCGGAAAACAGGCACCTCGATGAAGTTCCCGTCCTCAACGTAGTAAAGGGTGGGGGTCCCTAGAGGCTAGATTAGACGAGAGCTCGGCATGGGCATCGGTCGCTGGTCAGACATACAGTAGGCGGACAAGTCATTAGGGTTCTCTCCGCTGTAGCAGCCCTTCTGCAGGTCAGCAGAGGTAGGCATGTCCTTGGTGATAGCATCGCTTCCAAAGAACGTGTGCATGTGCGAAGTATAAGTACCCGGCACAACGATCGCATCGACGTTCTTGTTCATGAAGGCCTTGTGGTGTATTTCAGTCCATGCCGAGACAAGACTGGCACCAGCCAGAACGGAGAGCACAGTAGTATGCATCTTGGATGGAAGAAGAAGAAGAAAACGATTGAAATTATTGTAAAGAAATGAAGAGAATGTAGCTGATCACAGATCAGCGGTTCAAAGAATGACTAAGTTGAGCAAAAGAAAGGATAATGATAGGATTCAGACGATCGAACGCAGACTAAGGGAGAAGAATTTGCGAGACTTATATAGTCGATCGCAACGTGTCTAGTCTATGGGGGAACATGATCTATAGAAGGATTAGTCGTCCCCTTAGCTTGACAGTCCCATTCTCCTTGTTTATCTCAAGCGTTAGATGTGGCATGTTCATGTCGCTTATTCTTTGATTGATTGCCTCGCTGTTTGATAGCTCCAATAGCGCGACAAAGGGTCTCGTCGAGAACCTGTGGTCCAAGGGGCCTTTTGAGCTACCGGTTTCAGGTAGAGGAAGTGGATCTCGCGTACTTGCGTGCCAGGATTGATTGATTCTGTCCGAATCGAACTCTTTCTTTCCCTGCAGGACGACGTTAGCAGCACCTAAGTTTTCTTACTCGGATTTCACTTTTAGCCATAGCAGCTATGCTCGACGATTGCGGAAGGGAAAGGGAAGACGGAATCTCTGTCGGAATCAAGACGGGGCAAGTGACCAAGTGAGATGGCGGCGGTATTCCATCGCAGCGTACGAAGTAGTCCGGTGGACAGCAGTTGGAGCGTCAAGAACCATAGTTCCGGTGTCTGGATCCCTCAGCCTTACTACTGTTTAGCATTGACGCGAGCCTTTCCCGATCTGTAATATCCGAGTGGAAGCTATTCCGCATTCGATCTTGCCGGAGCGGATTAGCCCTAACACTTTGACGCCACGGAGAGGGAGAATCACTACAGAGTCCATACACAGGACCAATGTAAGGGATGGGGATTATTTCTTAGTTAGTTTCTTAGGTTATGACGGTTTGGTCATAGTTGGTAGTGCCGATATAGATCCCTCTTTAGGAGAAAACCGGGAAAACTCACGCCTTATAGTAAAGAAACAGTTCTCCAAGACCCGCTCTATCATAACGAGACAGCACCATGCAGGGTCTACCAAGTAATTCGGCCGAGATGGGTGTCTTATACCTAAAATCTTAGTGTGTTGTACGTAGGGTAAATTCTGGACCCCTGGACCCCTTTACAGAGCCTGCACTCCACCCCACAGCAATCAGGCTCAGTCGAAGAGGGTCCATCGCTTAACGGCACTTAACTATATCGGGCTCCATAAAAACCGATTAGGAAACTCTTTCCTCGGTAATGCTGGCCTTGTGGGCTCGTTCTTATCTGTTAGAAGTCATCGAATACTTCCTTGGCATCGTTGAAGAATTTTGTTTTATTTATCTTCTTTGACACTCCTTCAACTCTTCCAACAGAATATAGCATTTAACATGATTCTTTTTAGGCAATGTAGGCAAGAATAACGACTCATATGATATGCCTTTACACTAGAGGGGGAGGAATCATTGAAGACAAGGGCACATTCTAGGCTATTCCACTTCAGGGGCTCATAAAAAGCAAGCCATTCTCTACAAAACTTGCAAAAGTGGGTACCTTATATCATAGTTTTCTCCTGCGCCCCATATTCTGCAAATAATTTCCATGGGTAAAATTTGGAGTTATCTCGAGATACAACCAGATCGGAATTGAATATACTGATGTAATTGACGGATCCAACTGAGAGCGTACAAATGTACACTGGCACTACATAGCAAAGATAACTTGAAGCGGCCGTGTCCTCCCGCCTCCTCGCACCCCAATGCATGACCCAGAAAGATGTATAGATCCCTAAAGGTTGTATCGGAAGCGTTTATTCTCCTTATCTGTCAGATCCGAGCTCTCGAACGAGGTCTGAGTGCTAGTATCCGTTTCTCGGGAGCGGTTTTCGGCGGCAAGGGCCCAACGGAGGGC
Organism: Aspergillus sp. S1802E; assembly: GCA_023627535.1. Lineage (NCBI taxonomy): Eukaryota > Fungi > Ascomycota > Eurotiomycetes > Eurotiales > Aspergillaceae > Aspergillus > Aspergillus sp. S1802E. The sequence goes on along the minus strand of JAMAHN010000006.1, from coordinate 917,010 downwards.
GAACGAGGCACAGAAACAGATCGCAAAGCACACCATGAGACCGGTAAAGCTTTGATTATACCGTGGGGAGTATTTTCTATAAAAAAAAAAAAGAGTCAACGTCGCCATCTCTGATCCCTGGGGCTAGAAGTCACTCACGCATCGAACATCAACGGTCCTATTATATTCCCAATAGAGTAACCCACGAATGTACTTGCGGCGTAAACGGCTTTCTTTGTGTGACCAGCCACATTTGACGTTCCTAGACCGATGCACTGAGTCCACGCGGAGGAAAAGAAGTTGATGAGATAGAACCCGACAATACGCCCTGCCAGCATCGAGTCTGGGAGTTGCCACCTAGTCAGGAGAAAAGTAGTGGTCAGTATCCTTGGTCGTCGTTGGTCCTTTGGAATTTGTAGAATGCATGGTCACTTACAGCAAAGCGCAGCCAAGGATGACCGGTAAGCAGGAGCCGGCAATGATGTACAGTCGAGAACCTGCGAATTTTCTGCCCAAAAACCCGGACCCAAGAATACAGATAAAAGCCAAAGCACCAATGGGTAGATTCATCAACAGTGATGTGAAGGTGTCGAAGCCCATATCATGGAATATGATCGAGCCAAAGGTTGTCACTGCCCCAGAGCCCGTGGTTGAGGCGATGGAAAGCACAAGAATCGCCCACAGTTGGTAGTCCATCATGGCCTCCTTCAGTTGATAGGACTTGAACTCTCGGTTCTCCCCACTCGAGTTGTTAGACCTGATGCGCTCCAAGAGTAGCTGACGCTCTTGGTCGGTAAAACCCGGGGATTCCTCAGGACTGTCCGGGAACAGCCACCATAAAGCAAACCCCCATACTAAGGTTGCAGCCCCGGCAATCAGGTACATATACTGCCATGGACGCAGAGCACCACCCTTAATATGACCAAGACCATAGTTGATCAACGGGGAAACAAGCAGTGAGCCACCGCTGCATGAGTACCAAAAGCTTGATCGGAGGACTTGCTCAGAATGCGTGTACCAAAGCCCTACCACCAGCATGCAGATGGGCGATACACCGGCCTCGACAAGTCCAAGAAAGAACCTGTTCACTAACAGGCCGGCGTATGTTTTGCAAGCCGGAGTGCAGAGGATTATGACGGCCCATAAAACACAAATCACGGAACAGACCACTCGGGTACGGAATCTTTGGGCGAGAAGCGAGATGGGATACGTTCCGACAAGATATCCGAAATAGAAGATGAGAGACACCCACGAGTACTTGAGACCGTCCTCAATCTTCAGATCCTCTCGTAAGCCGAAGATCGCTGCCTGGCTCAGGATAGCCTTGTCATAGTATTGGAGGGCGTAGGTGAAACACATCTGAATTACATGATCTTAGAAAATAGAAGCAAACGATGAGGTCTTAGCGTGAATGAACTCACAACTGGCATGAGCTTCCAGTCAATCTTTCTCAATAGCTTTTTGGCGGCTGCTTCATCCATCTCCACATCTTCGAGGTTATCGACTTGGCCCTTATCGCTACTGGATGGGCAAGATGGGGCCATGGTTTTGTCGTGCCTGGTGGGGAATTGAGTAATAGGATTAAGAGGGGCACTGCCTTCGCATAGATAATAGTGACCGAAAAAGGGGATTTCTGTTGGGAGTAATATAAAAACCTGATTGAGAGTTGACACAACCTAGCGCTCATCACCGACATTGGCATAGTACTGTCTCCTGGTATTTCCCCATTGGTAATACCCGTAGTGCCGGATACCGGATTGGGAATATCCGGCGGCGCCTCGGGCCCAGCGCTCGGCCGCCTTCTCACGCAAGGGGCGATTTGGGTTCGGGCGTGATGGTTGAGAAAGCTCGGTTTCATTTATAGTATTTTGCCCCCTACTACCGGACCCAACTAGGCACAGTTTCTGGTCACCGTTCCTCTGCTCAATAAAAGTGAGGGTCGGGAAAATGTCGGCAGCTTTAGCCCCAGGGCGGGCCCATCTGTTACGAGGGATACGTCGCTTGAGGAACCCCAACTCTGGAGTACGAGCGAGATCGATATCTCGCTTTACACATCCGAGTGCCCCAATTACTTCACGGAACATACTTTTCGCATGTGGTGGTATTCTGGTCGGAGGAGCCGCGGCTCTTGCATTGAATCGTGGGTCGTCCCCTAGTGTTGATACAAGCCGTGGATCTGTGCTATTGGAGCAAACGAGTAGCCAGAGCCTAAACCGCAAGAAATATGCCGATTCTCGAACGATGCTCAAGGTCGGTAATGATTAGTCCATTAAACTGATTGACTTTCTTTGTCTAAACATGCTGATTTCCTTTTTAGGCTGTCGAGGATATTCAGGAAGCCTTAGGTGAGGATGCCGTTAGCATGGACGAGACGGACCTGGAGAGCCATGCGTATTCAGAATGGTCCACTAGCAACGCAGAAACAGCGCCTATTGCGGTGATTAGGCCACTTTCGACAGAACAGGTTTCTGTGATAGCTAAGATTTGCACCAAATACCGTGTCCCCATGGTCCCGTACGGCGCAGGCTCGAGTGTGGAAGGGAACTTTAGCGCACCCTACTCTGGCATATGCATTGACCTATCGAACATGGACAAGATCGTGGCCTTTCATCCCGAGGACATGGATGTGGTTGTCCAGCCCGGTGTGAATTGGGTTGCCCTCAACGAGAAGATCAAGGACACCGGGCTCTTTCTACCGCTTGATCCTAGCCCTACCGCGACCATTGGTGGGATGGTGTCGACAAACTGTAGCGGAACCAACGCAATGAGATATGGTACAATGAAGGATTATGTTCTCAGCATGACCGTCGTGCTTGCTGACGGGTCGGTTATCCGCACTAGACACCGACCGCGGAAAACGTCGGCCGGATATAATTTGAACTCCATTTTCACAGGATCAGAAGGAACACTTGGAATCATCACTGAGGTTACCGTCAAGCTAGCTGTCTTACCAACCAACTTTGGGGCAGCCACGGCAACGTTTCCCACAGTCAAGCATGCTGCTCTTGCCGCCTCGCAGATGATTCGGAAAGGTGCCCCTTTAGCCGCCCTTGAATTGATGGATGAAGTACAAATGAGAGTCATAAACATGAATGGTGGTACAGGTGGTAAGAGCTGGGCTGAGCTGCCAACCTTGTTCATTAAGTGATCGCACCTGCACCTTCAACTGTCTCAGTCCTAGGAGTCTAACGTTTCCGCCGTTAGATTTTCTGGTAGCGAGCATACGATTAACGATGGCATCGAGTCCGCGCAGGAAGCTGCCCGACAGTATCAGTGTCAAGGCTTTGAGTTTGCCAACACAGACGCAGAAATCCAGTCTCTCTGGTCTGCTAGAAAGGAGGCACTTTGGTCTTGCCTAGCGGTAAGGCCGGAGGGAACCGAGATATGGTCGACCGATGTTGCCGTCCCAATCTCTAAGATGGCGGACTTGATTGGTGAGTCTCATGAGAGCTGGTTCAAAATTCAGTTCTTGCCTACTGATACCCGATAACATTTAGATCAATCCAAGGCGCGCGCGGGGAAACTAGGTCTGTTCAACACGGTACTAGGACATGTAGGAGACGGCAATTTTCACCAAGCAATTATGTACAACCCAGCCAAGGAGGATGAGAAGAAGGCTGTCGAGGAGTGCGTTGAAGCAATGATGCAGCAGGCACTTGTTTTCGAGGGTACTGTTTCGGTGAGTACCTCCCTAGCTTTAGGCAAGTGCATATTGCAGCCAGCTCACGCGTTGAATAGGGCGAACATGGGATCGGGCTTGGAAAAAAGGCAAGAAACAAAATTCTCGAACGTGAATACGCGCTTTTTCGAACTAACAGATCAGCAGGAATGTTTGGTCAAAGAGCTTGGCCCAGCCACGATTAGTGTGATGAAGGCCTTGAAGGAAACTCTGGATCCTCAGTCAGTCAAGCTCGGTGCCTACAATTTAATAACATGAAATACTGACCATGGAGCAGCTGGCTATTGAATCCTGGGAAAGTCTTCGACCTGTGATTCTTCAAATGGCAAACTTTGGGGTGTGGATAGTATCTAGAAGATAAATTGTTTTAATAGGGGCATGATGCAAGAAAGAACGAATCGAACCGAGATACAAAATAGGAAACCTGATAAAAAGGCATTAAAGTACTTTGCAGATAAGCAGAAGCGGTACAGAATATTGAATTGTGCGTGTCGGCTTGGACGAAATCCAATAGTGGCAAACCGGCTGTAGGTACCGACATTCCCCGCGTTCCCAGTGGAGACACCCCGGACTGTTTGACAATTGGTGAAATAATGGTTGGACATAATAGACGGTACTAAGTAGTTGGTAGAGCTAAGGGATGACCTTCGCAGCGCTTCCGTAGAGATGCCCGCCCCGCTGTACCGAGTCTCGTGACCCACCTGGGACCGATGCTGGATTTATAACCTCCCCAGAACGGCCTGCGAGCTCACCATCCATCGCACCTGAAGCTGGAAGTCGTCTATCAACCGGGGACAATATGGAGGACCCACCTAACACCCAAGTTCAGCAGGTGTCCTTCTTGCCAATAAATCAACCAAGCTCTCCTCCCTCGTTGAAGACACGCCGGGCATATTTATCCTGTGATCGTTGCCGAAAACGCAAGACGCGATGCGAACCCTTCCATGGCTTGCAACAACCCTGCAAGCGCTGCGCCCAAGAATCTCAGCCATGTGATTTCCGGTCTACAAGGGGCACAAAACGGAAGGCCCACCAATCAGCTGTGGTCGACCGGCAGAGCGCTGTGGCAACGCGTCCGTCAAACCAGGACCATCTGGAATCTCCCACAGAGTCACCTCCCGCCGAAATGGAGGAAGATAGGCCCTTGATGCGGTGTCCAGCTAGCCACAGTGTTCGGAGTAGCTTGCTATCTGCGCAGCTGCACAATCCTGCGGACGCCCTCGACCTCTTGACCGTTACGGCTGCGGGATGTAAAGACAAGGGCACTCCAAGGCGCACACCAATCGACTCTCGCCAATCATTGGAGGAAGCTCATCCTGCGCGCCCTGCGGATCCCTCCCATCGCGAGATGCAAGTGGACCGAGATAGGAACATATGGAACAATTTTATTCTTGTCAGGAAAGGCATCTTGAAAGAAGAGGAAGTTGTTGAATACATAGGGTTCTTCTTCACAACACTTTGGCCACTGCGTCCTATTATTCCTGCATATTACAGAGAGCAATCGAACTATACAGCATTGGTAGCCGAAGAACCCCTACTGGTCATTTGTCTCATTACTATTGCATCTCGGTACCACCCTCTGTCTGGGCCGCACGGGAACATCCGAACAGAGCGCGCTCACTGGCGAACATGGCCAATTCTGCAATCTCTTTTGCAGTCAGTGCTCTGGGGCACCACTTTCACCCGTTCGCTCGGGACCATATCAGCGATGCTTCTTTTAATGGAGTGGCATGTCAAAGCAATCAATACCCCGAAGGACTTCGCTGGCGATGGGTTTGGGGGACTTGTGGAGGAACTGACGACGTCTGCCAACCTCGCGTCTAGCGGTCGTTCCTCCGCCGGTCGGTCGCGATATGGCAACACTGCATTGATGGAAAGAATGGATGTTGTAGCCCCGGCATATCGAAGCAATAAGATGTCCTGGTAGGAGAGACAAAATTAGATTCCTGATTGAACCACTCAACACTGACGTGAGAAAGGATGCTCCTATCTAATGCAATTGCACTAGCTCACGAAGGCCACTGTTTCGAGAACGGGTCTCATGGTGCAGCTCGGGATATCGAATCCGATCCGACAAGACAAGAGTGGAACAAAGTACTATGCGTTTTCATATATTTTGCCGATGAGCATCTTTCCGCTCGAATTGGAATAGAACCCTTACTCCCTGAGCGCTCGAGAGCAGCGGTGCAAGATCGTTTGGCACTGGGCTTCGCGAACTCATTACCTAACAAAACCCTTTGGGAAGACTATTTTGAGCTTACGGTGCAAGCAAGGAAGGCCCGCAGCTTTCTTCACTCTCTCAAGCTGAATGGTGACTCCGCTACGGTTTCTGATTTAATTCCTGATCTGGAGCGCCTGAGTCGAGGGCTGAGCCGCTGGAAGATTCAGCACGAATATCATCAGCACGGTGATTCGAATCCAATCTGTTCATAACCATGCAATCCTTTTCTGTTTCAAATCAGAAAAGCTAATTGCTCCTACAGATCCCGGATATTTTCTGAATGCGTGCGTTGAAATGGAGTACTACTACACCATGATGTACAGCTTGGCTCCGGCATCCCAAATTCCTGATTACCTCAAATCGAGTGGTGGTCCAGCCTCACAGCCACCCAATGACCCGACCAGTGTTTCACAATTCGCACAGCAAGCCACTCAGGCGAGCTATGCCCTACTTACCATCGTCATAGACGTCCTTCACCCCGCAGGCCTCTTGGCCTATCTACCTGTCCGCTGTTGGCTTTTTATTGTGGCCGCTAGCCTACATTTGTTGAAGGTAACGACCCCATCGCTTAGTGTTAGCGCCGTTGGTTCCCTTGGCTCATTATTTGAAACACAGGCCACGGTTTGGGGAGATCAGACTGGATCAAGTTCGCAATCTAATATCCTTCTTATCAGAATGACTATAGATGCGCTCGGAGAAGGCTCCCCGGATGACACACACATGGCGATGCGGTATTCAAGATTTCTTGACAGTCTTCTCAAGTCATCATTTACGCCTCAGTCGGGTACTGATATCTCGTTGCCAGGTATGGATGAGGGCAGTGGGTTTTCAAATGCTCAGGATTGGACTTCCTTGCAGAGCATTGGATTGGCAGAATTCGGGGACTTTCCCGTTCCTTTTGACCCAATTTTTAACGATTTGATATTCATGTAAATTTCTAGTCGATCTCATTGACCTCAAATCCCTCTCTTGCCTGTTTCAGATGTTCCTTATATTTCTCTTCCTTTCTTGTTAAACTCTCATCTCAACCATAATAAGCCCATAGCTACCCGAATAAACTTGATATATGTACATACTCATGCCGCAAGACCGTACGAGCTTCCCATACAATGCTGCCAGTCTAGACAGATATTATCATCCAGTGTACCAAAGAGCCGAAGAAAGAACCACACTTCACATAACCACTCGTAAGCCCCATCCCTCAAACAGCTTATCATACTTCAACAAGGCAGCGGTGTCCCTTAGGAGAAAGCAAGAAATAGCTTGCCATTTCCATGTCGTCGTCACACATGCCTTCAATGGTCGACCTCTTCACGGAAGGGAAGGTGCGGAAAAATAGAGACGTGGCAAGCCGCAATTCCATCCGAGCCAAATGGATTCCAAGGCAGACTAATCCGAAACGAGTCCTAAAGTTAGCTTCTGTTCACTGACTTGGTTAATTTTGCAAGATACTCACTGCGAGATCCTCCTCCAAATGGTAGTGATGCATCCTTCATCGCCTTGGTAGGCGAAGCCCACCGTTCTGGATTGAATGTGAGCGGGTCAGGAAAGATATTTGGGTCTCGGTGCATGCTGTATGCTTGCGTAGACACAACCGTCCCTCTAGGGAGATTGAATCCGGCCAACTGAGCACCTTCTTCGGGGACGACTCTCGGCAACACGCCCGGTACAGCCGTATAGAGTCTCAATGTCTCATTGATCACCTGGTTCAGATACGGTAGATTCCGGGCATGCCGGTCAGTAAGGTTATCGGGGAGACTTATTAGCTCTGAAACAAGCTTGTCGCGGATACGACTGTCCTGGCATACTGCATAGACGAGGTAGGTGAGCGTTACTGCGGTTGTATCGCTGCCGGCCACGATATACCCTCGCGCCTCGCTGCAGGTCTCATGTTCCGATAGGCCTTTGTCTCCTGCATCAGCCAGTTTTGTGAACAGTGTACCTTTGGCGTTCGATGGATCCTTGGCAGCCAGAGACTTGTGTCGCGCGACGGACTCTCGTGCATAATCGTGGACTCTTGTTCCTGCCTGCACTGCCTTACTAAATATAGGCAGGGGAAGAATGGCGCCGATCTTGAAGAGGAAAGGAAATGTTGTCCGGATGGGTGCTAATGAGCCTAGGTACTCCAGGTCATGGGTATATTGATTTTTCTAAACGAACGAAGTCAGTTGACACAGGGCTTTCTCTTGGACAGATCCTGACCTTACCTCTCCTTTCTCCAACATCCGAAACGATTCACCAAAGCTCAACTCTCCTATAATATCCGTTGCCATGAATAACCACCACTTGAACACATCAACTGCACCCTTGGCCTTCATCTCACAAGACATTTGGTCAATAGCAAGCTGTACCATATCCCGAACCTGGGTCTCAAACCGCGTCAAGGACGAATCCGATAGCGGCGAGGCAAGCAGACGTCGACGAGAAGAGTGAAGATGAGGGTCAGGCGTGGAGAAAACATTCTCGAAAGGGCGTGGGATCAAGAGTCTATACCATTCTGACTTCACAAACCGGCTGCCTGTCTTGTGAATTTCTTTTGCTGCGCCGACATCGCAAATGTCGACTTCGTTGGGTGCGATACGGACGACGGGGCCTAGATGATGAGATTTTGTTGTGGATCAGAGACTCTCTGGGGTCTGAGGGCACGTACCGTATTGCTTGTGTAGTTCATCGACATAATCTGCTTTTTTGCCCTTTAGCCAGTAGAAGCTCACAGCTATGTCGGTCCATCGTGATAGGGTGGGCCCTGGGATGTGAGACACAGGGTTCAGAAGCCCTCTGTACAGATATTTCTATGCTATATTAGCTTTGCGCTCATAGTAGGAGTAGAGATGTTAAATCACAACAATAACAATCAGAGCTATAGCTCCAATCAGTGCCATAGACATGTTTGTAGAATGTGAATTGAAGGTGCTGTTATCTCGAGTTATGCATAAGGCAAACTGATCTTTCTACTTGTTGATGTTTGAAGCATCAGATATTGTATGGAAGATAGTCATTTTATAATCGAAAGGAAGACCGAGCATTGCCATCTAGCATGAACTGGGAATTCAGTTACTTCATGACGCGGCCTGCAAGGAATAGAACCGGTGTCACTATGCGACTTACCCATGGATTCCGATGTCATCCTTGGTTCCCATACTCCGCTCAAAGTAGCTGTTTTGGCTGCATGCCAAGAACAAAATCCCTTTCTGGCACAGTAGAATCCCCGTGTGTTATCAGCAAAGTGGACACCATGTGTATATGCCCAATGATGATGAGGAGATTTGGCAGCGTTTCTGAAACAGACAGCTCTCGGGAGTCAGAAGCCCCGACACCGAGCCTGGAACTATACAAAATCCTCGGATTTTGCGGGTTTTGCGGCGTCTGGACTCGCCGAGCGGAGCGAGAAAGTGCCGCTTTGGCCGATGAGCAGGGATTCGATTGTCATTTCTATTACATGCATGCATGGTCAATTTATGGGGGAATTGGATGGCGTCGTTTGTTTGTAATATACTCTCAGTTGATAATAGAATATGCTGTCGGGCAGTTCAATATCCTTTCCGTCAGAAAGGTTTCTTCAGGCTTACTCGTAAATGCCTGGAACTCTAGTAAGGTACTTAAAACATAAGTGGATTCCAATTGACTAGTATTTTCAACTTCTGTTCTTTTTGGCTACACATGATGCGCTTGTTTGCTCTCCCTCAATATCCTCATTTTAGCGAGCCTTCAGTGAAGAACATATTGTTCAACCCAGTATTGCAGTGTCCCTTTGTTTGCTGCTAAGTATAGTTATCAACCATATCTCCGATTATCAACCATCTGACCTGTCTACTATATTACATTCCATCGCCTCATCGCGACTCCACGATACAAGCCACACTTGAAGGGGTGCATGACGCTTAGTCATTCTTCACCAGCCTCCTGGTGCTATTTAGGGAGCTAGCACCCTGTCTCTCCTTGATCTTTGATTATGCCCAGAGGACTGCAATAACCCATAAATTGCCTGATGTCTTCTCTTGGGTGGCTGCCCTTGATATTGCGACGTACTATATTTTCCTTCGCCAAAAAGTCGCCTTGGCAGTTACCGCCCAGCTCAGGACCCCCAATCCCTCAGCACGAATTTGTGTCGACGAGGAGGTTTGTCCCGACTATATTCCGGCGAACTTCTACCCAACAAAGCCTGGAGAGGTCCTGGCCAATAGACTCCAACTACTTACAAAAATTGGCTGGGGGTCACAATCAACCGTGTGGCTCGCCCGGGATATTTCAAGGTACCCGCACTTAGCTGCTTCATGCGACTACCGAGAAACTGACTCTGGTTTTCGCAATCAAGGCTCAAATGGCAAGCTGAACAAACAGTGGCCCTTGAGATAAGTAACAATAATGATTCTGACAATGCTCGGCATGAGAGGGTCATCGAAAGCCACGTCGGGCAGCAGAACCCAGAGCATCGCGGCCACGTCATTGTACGAACATGCCTAGATGACTTCGAGGTAACGGGTCCAGAGGGAAAGCACGTGTGCCTCATGTATGAACCGATGAGGGAGCCTCTTTGGATACTACAGAGGCGTTTCGTTGATCGGAAGCTTCCTTTGCCCATTGCGAAAGCGTATATCTATATTGTCCTTGTTGGTCTGGATTATCTTCACTCAGAGTGCAAAGTTGTTCATACAGGTATGTCCTTGTTATAAGTCCAGTATTGAGAAATATGAGCTCTAATAGTTTTGTCAGATCTAAAGCTAGGCAATATTCTCATGAGCTTTGAAATGAAAAGGTTCTTAGCAAGTTCATCGAACGACAACAGGTTATGCAATCTAAGGTCAACGACGAGAGTGGTCGGGCTGTCTACCGCTGCCATAATGACTTTGGTCCTCTTGACTGGAGAGAACTCAAAAACATGATTCCCAAGATAGCCGATTTCGGGCTCGCAACAAGACTCGACAAGCCGTCTACTAGAGACAGGATGATAGGAGAGCAACTTGGCATCTATCCTATCCAGCCAGACTACTACCGTGCTCTGGAGGTAATTCTCGGCTGTGGTTGGGATTTCAAGGCGGATATTTGGAATTTTGGGGTGCTGGTAAGACCTTTTCAACTGCTGTACCCCACGCTATCTTGTGCTTCCTGCTAAATATTTTCCTCGTCAAGTTGTGGAATATATTTGGAGCCAACGAGTTGCTATGTCAACAAGTGCATGATAAAGATGGCCAATACGATGCCAAAACACACCTCGCGGAAATGACTGCTCTACTTGGCCCGCCCCCAATGGAGTTGCTTGCAAAGCCAGAAGCCATGTCAGAACACAGCTGGCCTCAACCTGTAACAAACGAAAATGGCAAAATCTGCAACAGTTCCCAGGAGTTCTTCAATGGCACTTTCTTCAACGCAGTTGAGTCGATCAGTATCTCGTAGGTCAAAATTTAGTACACTAACTGTTCAAGGCGAATTCCAATATAACGAGTTGATTCCGCACCGAAGCCTAGAGGACACAGTTCCATTCCTCGAGGAAAAGGAGCGAGAGGAATTCTTAGCTTTTGCTCGGCAGATGCTCACCTGGCACCCGGAGACGAGAAAGACGGCTCGCGAACTAATGGACCATCCGTTTCTCAAACCTATTTGAGATGGAGCCCAATTGCTCGAGGGATTGCTATTCAATCCATAATTGTGGACCGGTCAAAGAATGAGACTCACGCCCCATCTTCCAAAGCGGCTATCGCTATGATCATCAGCTGTTACTAGAAGTAATATAGTAGAAATACCATCCTGCTCCTCTGAACAGCGCGTACATCCTTCGCTCCACTCCCCCCGCAGCTCATATGACCTGGATAAGTAATAGAGTTAGTATACGAGAGCGATGATGATCCTAAAAATATGCGTGTCATTTGCCGCGTGGGGGTTCCCCGCAGTCCCGCTTCCTGCTTAAATACATCATTGACCTTCGTTCCGAAATCCCAATAACTTCTGTCAGCTATAACAACTCTTCATCTCGTTAACCCCTCTATAAACCGTAGAAATGTCCACCAACTTAGATCACCCGTTCCAGATCTCAGGCGGCTGCTTATGCGGCGCCATCCGCTATACAATTGACTTTTCTGGCGAATCCAGCTGGCCTCCAGAGGTACGTATCTCACGGAACAGAACATGACCAATATCTCCCACATACCCTTCTAAAAGCTAAACGTGATATAGTCCTCAACCTGTCAATGCACCATGTGCCGGAAATTCACCGCCAGCATTTACCCACAATTACTCGATCTATCCACCACGCAAATAACGCCCCGCGATCTGTCTACCTTCCAAACCTACAAAGAATACCGCTCTTCCGAGAAATGTCTGCGCGGATTCTGCTCCACCTGCGGCAGTTCGCTGATCTTCCGCTGCGAGGAGACGCCGGACCGGATATGTTTTTTCCTGGGCACGGTGGATGAGGAGGCGCTGGTAGGCCAGAAAGTTGCTGGATCTGACCGGAAGACGGAGTTCGGGGTCGTGTGGGAAAGAAAACGGGGCGTGGGTAATGTTCTGGCGACGCCAAATTCGGATCAGTTGTATTGGGAGAATGCCATTCCAGGGGTTTCGGATTTGTTAAAGGATGGGAAGAGGTATTTGGCTGATACCGGGGATGGGAAGACGTTAGAGTGATTGCTATTTCTCATTATATATGTTGTGAACCTTGAAAAGCAATGCTCGTTTGAAATACCAATCCGTAGAACCGTGTAGTAGGCCATATCATTTGAGAGCCTGATGTCATTGTATTAACGACACGTAGCTCCTAGTAATACAGGACTCTCTCCATTATCAATCTCCAGACGAGGCCCATATCATAAACTGTCTCAGTAACTGCGGTTTTCCGGCAATCATTGGCTTGGGACAAAGACCCATCAAGTGAACGCTACTAGATTTTATGCCTCGAACTCTAGCAGTTTCCCAGCAACGCCTTCCGTGCTCAGTCATTCTGCATCATAGGAACGAGTTCCTCGGTCTTCCAAAATTTGGTCAACGCCTCCATAAAGTCCCTCTGCGACTGCTTGAGCTTCCGTTTTTCAGTACTTGCTATAGACTTTTCTGGCTGGCTTGTGATTACTGGAAAGGTTCTTGCTTCATTGTGCAGGTTTTCCGGCAAAGCCTTCCAGAGACAGGATCCTAGTTTGCCAGCTAATTCAAACTATTTCCTCGTAGGGCGCCTAAACTCTTATGGATATATATTAGTATACCAGTATTGCGGTTTGTATCCACATATGGCTTGGAGAGCATACCCTTCACCCGTATTCTTGATCCTACTAGCACCAAATGTAAGGTCTACAAAGGAGCCGATTAAGCCAAGTCATTTTTAACTTGTAATCAAGCAGCCTTTTTATAGAAAAAGGATAATATTCAAGAGAAGAACTTAGAGTTCTTATATACTAAGTTCTCTTATGCATATTTTTAATTAATATATGGAGATTTTCTATATCTAGTCGAATATCATTAATATATAAGAATATAGATCCTTCGCCTGGATGGTTTCTTTTCTTTCCTATAGAAAAATCACTTAACTATAAGTCAGAAATAAACTTGTCTTACTTCGCTCCTTTGTAAACCGTCACACTACAGGGGTTTGATCCGTATTTATACGTGAGGAGTCGGGGTCGATTCTATTAGTAAGTTTGATGCCTCATCCATGGGGCCGAATTACCCCTTTATTATGCTCCTAAATTTGTTTAGTTGTTCTGTCTGGGCGGTAATGGCAGTGTTAAGCTATTTATCCCTTGCTCTCAGAACTTTAGTCAGATATACCTCCATTTGAGCTGATACCTGCTGCATGATTGGTAGTAGCCACAATAATGGGCTTGTCGATTCATTATCTTCGGAGACCTTGATAGGCTCATTGGTATCTTCTACGCGTTAAAATGAACCAGGCCATGGGCCGGCCCATGCACGCTTTGTCACATCTTGGCGTCAAACCTGTTGTCATACTCGTCCTCTTTATTTCTCGCCCTCGATTTATAATTCCCACCTTGCAATCCGAAACCCTGCACACAAGAAACATTGAAACGAAAAAGAGAAAAGGAGACACTATATAATGAAAGGACGGAATGTCCATTTATCTCTAGGAAGGGCAGGATGAGCACGGGAATCTGACAGGCATCAACGGGTACACCAAGCCCACACCATCGCTAGGTACGGAGCTGTCTTAGCCTATCAGTCAGCCGTCATGTTACAATTAGCCAGGTTATCCTTAGACTGACCATCAATGCTCTTCCATGGACATAATCTTGCCACTTGCGTGCTCTAGGTATAGCTTAACCATATGAATTCAAGGAACAGGGTATCATCCTCATGGCTTCGGGCTACAGAGATAGAGCACTCGCCACGAAGCTCTCAAGACTACAATAGTTCTATTGCAAGGAAGGGTGAAAGCAGGGCTTGAGTTGGGCATATGAGTGATGTGGGGCCTGAATATGCAGGTAGAATGCCGGCGATGGTTGGTTGTCAGTTAAGCGGGGAAGGGCATTTAAGTTAAATAGACCCCTAGGGGTTTAATCTTTTTCTTGGTGACTCACTAATAACCTCAAATTGCCCCTAGAAGAACAAGTCCGTTTGATTAGGGTATCTGGTGGGGTTCTCAGCTTATTCTCACTTTTTTTAGTAGCAGTCTCAAGCTCTGTCGTCGTCCAACCGTGCATGCTCGAGACTCGGATCGTGATGGTCGATTTTCGCAAACCCATTCGCCGAAAAATTCGAAAAATACAAAGCTATATCCTGCCTTCGCGATTGCTCTTCCGAATACGACGTCGCAAAACTGATGTTCGACCAGCTCGACGTTCTTCCTTGGCTGCAGCCGTCGTTGATCCCGGGCAAATCCAACCCTGCAATCAGCCAACCACCCGTGGACACGAACGACCCTCTCATGGACCTGAAGACGGAAGGCTCGACAGTGGATTTCCAGCATTATCGGGTCCTGCCCCGCCCCCGGAACTCATCGAGAGACGCCCACCGACCGCATCCCATACCCTTGTCACTCAACAGGCAACATCCTTGACATCACTTGACAAAGCTACTGAAGCCCTCAGTCTGAGTTCGATTTCGGCCACCAGCAACCCCCCAGGCTATATCGCTGCACTAGAATCGAAGGAAAGGCTCGTCTTCCTTGCCTATCTTTTCGGACAAGATGAGAGAAAGTGCGGCTTCGTGATAAAGTTGGACACACAGTCATACCGGAGTCTCCTTAGCCCGAAGAGATGGGAAGCATGGAAAGCCTTGGGCTTTGAGATGGAGGTTTACAAAAAACATCTACATCCTTTCAAGATAGGGTCTTTTTCTATGGAACGTGCCCAACCACAAGGCATAGTTAGGCGAGTGGAATGGTGTTTCAGTGGGGAAACAGGGCCGTATACTTCTGACTTCTTGCTCGTTGATTTGCCAGGTTCTGATGCGATTCTTGGTCACTATGATATCCAAAGATGTGGACTTCTTAACGAAAGCCGGATTGAACCTATAGCCTTGAGCCACCTTCTCGACAGGAGAATTATACAGGGGGCTTGATCTTTCCGACGCAGTCCACTAGGGTTGCTAGGAAGGTAGATTGAGATATAACCCGTGAAAGTCCTCTTCTTGAATATATACCTATGAATTTTGGCTCTAAAGGATGAGTGAAAACGTATTAGTATCTCGGGTTAGCTATCAATCCACATCAACCGCAGCTACTAAATCCATCTAAGTATCTGGCCGACAAGATCACACCACAGGAATGAATAATAAAAGCTCTTTTGCATAGGCCGCTGCAGTTGCAGCAGCGTATCCTTGCCATAGATCGTTTTTATGGGAGTCAGCGTAGTCACTGATCCCTCTGATAACTAAACATGGGAAGTTGTCCATCAACCCAGCCGCCTCCATCTCGAAACAAAGAATACCATGTTCTTTCGCCATCTTGTCTCGCACCGTGCCATGTCTAATGAGCTGGTTTCCGGAAGCTATTAGACCATAATGTATAGTTGGAGCGTCGGTATCCCTTGGCGGACGGTTTATTACCCTGGTTTGGTCGCAGTCTTCACAGCTCATTCCAGAGCTTTCATGGTCATAGTCAGACATGAAAAGCTCATCAGTCTCCTGGCTAGGGTACGCAAACCTAGTGCTCATGCCTGGATTCCGTTTGATCATGCTGTCAACATAACAAGAAATTTGACTTTCTTCAAGGCAGAGATGATGGGCCCTTAGCCTGGCAATTGATAACAGGGCGATTGACGGTGGCTTGTTCAGTACTCCCGTTTTCTCAAAGCCAGTACCAGTAAATCTACCGAAATCGTGCTGTAAAATTCCACCGTATTGCTTTGTAGGGCAGCTGACAACGACATCGCCGAGCCGAATGTCAGTTGTTTCTGATGGGACCCCTCCCCCGATTCCGACCAGTAAGAAAAGCCGTATACACTTGAATTCATGAAGGATTTGTGCTGCCACTATCGCCGCCGAGTTGGTTCCGTGGGTACTCTGTGGCAAACATGCCATGACGATGTTATGAAGCCCTGACCTGCCTAGTATGTATTGCTTTGTATGTTTCAGGTGGATTGCTGAGTCCTTTTGAACTTCATCCAGCATTGCCTTGGCAGCTGCCATTTCCACAGGCAGTGCACAAATCCAGGCGATTGTATAATCCTCTGTACTCTTCTGGGTCTTCGGATGAGTTGCCGGATGGTTATTGACAATACCATGTATGTTGGACTGACTAGTAGGATGTCTGGTGATATTCTCCCTATCAGAACCTGGGTACTCTGATCCTCTCGACGTGTGTGTAGTCCGTGCATAATTATTAATATTCGCTATTGTCATCTCTTCGTCCAGCCCGGCGGCGATGTCATCCAGTTTGAGCTGATTTTCACATGATGGAATGACCATAACAGGAACAGCATTCTCGCGATTTACCAAGTGGTGGATGCTAAACCACCTATGACTTGTCCCTTTGAGTCGACCATTTAGATGAACCTTGATTGTGAAAGGTTCCATTTCATGTTGAAGAGCTAGTCCTAGTCGAAGACCCTCCAAAGAAACGGCATTCTTGATAAGCCACTCAACCCGGCGAGAAAGGCCAGTGGAATCTCCATGAGCAGGCCACGAAGATCCTTGTAGCGACCATCTATGGTCATGGGTGTAAGACTGGCTATCCGAGGGGTAGGTAGCAATCCCCCTTCTAATTTCATTCAGCGAAACTTTGCCCGCTAATTTATCGCTGTATATCTCCAGAACTTGGCCGTCAATTTTTCGAGGCCCAAAATGCTTTGAAACCACCGGGCCTAGCCCGGCTCCCCTAACATCCTCTCGGTTCTCGGTCTTTCGTCCCTGAAAGCTCACCTCAACTGTTGCGCTTGCTAGAGAACAGTCTTCTGGCTGACTAACTTGCATGTCCATGTAGAGCACCCAAGCAGGCAAAGCAGGGTCCTCACCTAGCACACCCCATCGTGATTGAGGTAGAAAGGAACAATCAACTTTGATACTTCGGATCTCCTTATATGCTAGGCTCTGTCTGTGCTGTGAGATCAGTTGCCTGTAGTCTGCCTCAAGCCATCTTTCAAATCGATGTGCAAGCGAATACCGGGAATAGCGACGTTTCATTCTGGACATAAGGAATTTGACATTAGAATCGAGCCTGAATGTAAGCAGGCTCGCGTGCTGTTCCTCATTCTGTACTCGTCCTTCCTACCCCTCATTCTCACGTGACGTCCACAGGCGCCCGTATCTCAATCATAGTGCTAGGGAGACTCTTTTTATTCTACTTACCCCCAATAACCAAATTATCATGCAGTTAGGGCTTAACTCTGTCAAACATGGCAGCGGAACCCCCAAAAGATATCCACTTATCAGCATCAAAGATTTCAATGGTCTTCGAGGCCGAAGAAGATGTTAAAGAAGAGTTGGAAAGCTTTGTGCGACACAAGCGTATGGGTGATTATGACAGAGCGCATGAGATATTTCGTGAAGTGCTGTTAAAGAATACACAGCTTTTCCCCATTACTGCAGAATATGCAGACCTCCTCCTCGAGCAGGGCAACTATCGAATGCTGTCGAACTTTTTGGATATTCAAATCCAGTGCATGGAAATGATATTCGAAAAAGATGAGATGGAATTACTGGCTATAATGAAGTCGCTTGCTGGTATCTACACGAAGGGCGCATTGCGTTCAGCACTCACTCGCGCACACCAATCCTGGAAGTTTCTTTCTGACAGAAGGACTTCGGTCCCTCAAGGGGAGCTTCCCAGTGAAGTCGAGGTAAGACACCACAGCCGCACTTCCTCGATGCCTCGTTCTTACTGGAAATTGACAGATTCACATTTTTGAGATATATGTCAGTATAGTTGCCTTTGCCATTGCGACATCAAATTGGGCTGGGCTTGATGATATGAAATGTCCGTGGACAGAACCTGCTCCACGGCACGCAAGCGGGGTTGTACAATGGTATCAGATTTTATCCCGCCACGATCAGCTTTGGGAAGCTTCCAAGATCCTTCAAATCCTATTATCAATCCTGCCCGCATTGTCGCACGGGGACGCTTGTTCCCTATTTGACCAGACCTGCTTTGGGGGCTCTGGAACTTTGATACCACCACTCCCAAAAAGCGAGCCAGACAGTTTGATTGAATTGATTGTTAGTATGAGTCGAGCACAAGTACTCGTGAAGATAGCTCTCATGCTCTATACGCATCAGTCCGAAAACCTAGCGTCGGAAACCATATGCAAATTTGCACGCTTTTATCACAACACTGCAGAAACCAATTTCAATATCCTCCAACTTGATACAAAGCGCAGTCTACACTACTTTAGGCTACAGGGTCAAAAGGCTGAATTGCAGTTCACAGAAAATGTCCTCTGGAGGCCAAAAACATCTAAAGAGACTTCGAGTCTGTCATTGAGCACTTTAACTGAAGTGGACATCCGGCAAGATTGCAATTCTTTTATCTCACATCATGTCCGGTCTCTCATCGACTATATCCAGGGATTGAATGAAACATTCTATCCAGAGAATTGCCTCTCTTCTATGTACAGCTTTCAGGCGCAGAAGCTAGGCGACTTGACCGGGTTCATTCAAACATGGGACCTTTGTTGCATTATTCTCGAGATCCTTTCTCATCCCATGAAAACAAGATATGATGAAGGGTTTTCATTACCCGACCTGGATGCCTCCGCTTTACTCCAGCATTCGTCAAACAATGAAATCACCATGAATTGGACTTGGACACTCTTTGCTCTCTGGGATACTGCGCAGAATATCGACGTACATAAGGATTCCACAATCAAGCTCGAGAGAGATATGGCATTTGACGAACGACAGACCTTTCCAGAGAGCTTTGATATTCCATTTTATATGTTCGCAGTGCACAAAAGGAAAGCTTACCTAGCCTATCATGTAGATCTCGCCAGCCCAAGCCGCAGCGAGGAATACATTGAGATGATCAAAAGCTGCTTGCCCGCCCCAATTAATCCAGAAAAGATCAAAAACATCGCGACGCAGATACAGGGATTTTTGGAACCATCTGGAGTATTTCTTGATCCTAAATCAAACCTGCACGACACGGGTACTGTTGTCAAATCTGTTGAAGATCTTTGTGGTGTTATTCAAAGGAAGTCTACCGACGATGAGATCCTTCAAATGACCCGGTCTGAGCCTACGGCAAGTCTTTCGCACCTTTCCTAAATTTGTGACTTTGGCATGCTAATAAAACAATTAAGACGTCGGTTGAACATGCCTATATCATTGGAACGGACGGAACAAAAGGTGCCGTATTGATGGCATTAGATAGAGAGTCAAGTTGGAATCTCCTCAGCGCAGAGGTATTTAAAAGCCTAGGACTGGGAGTGGAGCCGTTGCCGTACGAGGGAAGCCCGCATCTAATGCAAACTGCATCTTCACCGGTCAGACTGCACGGCATTGTTAGAGACGTGGAATGGCATTTCGCCGGTCATATGAAGACCAATGTCTCCGATTTTGTGGTCGTCGACATGAAAGATTACGACGTGGTTATCGGTCAATTTGACATCGCAAAACATGATACCCCTATGCGTTTCTCGTAGATAATTGCGATTTTTCAGGTTCGGTTCGAGTCGGAACCGCCAAGAATGAGGTTCTGGTTTAAATATTTTGAGGTCACGATCCGACTCCAGGATTCTTGGAGTCTAACCCCAAGTTCCACGAACACTACAAACATAGAGATTCCTGTGACATGGAGATTTTAGGGGGGTTTAACTGTATTTCTGAGCATTTTCCATACAGATTAGTTGAAGGGTTAGATGAGAGGTTTCATAAAGGAATATTGTAAGAAGATCAGATAAAATGGCTTTTCTTACAAAACTCTACTGATTCTATGGCTTTCCATACATAAAGTCTTCACCCCGCCTAGAACACCTTAGAAGTCGCCTTGGCGCCTGCATAGCTTAGCCTTTCATAGATAGGAAGTGTGTCAGAGTAGAATAGTTATCAGCTGATAACAGGGGATTACCTATTTACTTGATTATGGTTTACAACCTACCGTAACTCGGACCTCGCGAAGATTATCATGAAGTCATAACAGGCCTGTTATTCCTATAGTAACTAAAGGTCATTTGTCACTGTTGAGCCGACGGCCCGTGGTGCATTTAGACCGGAGGATCGGCGACGATGTCTATTTCTGGTGTTAAATACAATGGGAGTACGGTGATTACGGATTGGGTGAGATAAATGGCGGTTCAAGTACGGGTTAAGACGGTGTCCAATTTTCGATTTAATTTCTTACCCGTCTGTATCGTGGTTCATACCTAGTGTGTAGGTAGGAGCATGTGCTTTTTTGGTGGGGTGTTGGTGTTTTCAGTCTATATTTCAAGTGTATGTGTCAGTAAATTACCTGTTTATATAATGTTAAGGTTTGAGTACGGTGCACTAATTAAGGCATGGGGTGAAGGGAGAGTGACAAGCTTGACAATCACATTTCGAAGGAATAGGCTCTTTACCTGGTATTTGTCCTTTTAATGAGATGTCCTGATTGTTAAACATCGATGGCAGTTTCCATGGTCCTCACTCATTCGGGCCGGGAAGATCATCATCATCCACCCACCCACCATAGCCCTATTTTTGAGAATACCGCGAAAGTTGAAAGTTGAAACCCCCAACGGTAATTGACCAGGGTCAGTGCGGGGACCAGAATAAGTCCACGGTAAATAAGTGAATGAATGACTCAATAAGATGAACGGTTAGCTACCTAGTTCCCGTCAGGGGTTGTTGATCCTTCTCCGTGCCTGATTTTGTGATCCTCCTCCCTCCTCTCCTGTTAGGGTAATTTCCCCGGACTAACTAGGTTGTTTCTAGGAGATCGTCCAGGAACCTTGGTCTCTGGCCCGGTCTTGCTCACTGGATAGTATCAGTGCACCATCGCTTAAATTTGAAGTTCTGGTCCGAGGACGATCGGCACTTGTTCTTTCTTGCGCTTTCTCATGTGAACTGTTAGGACTTGTTTCGAGGAGGTCCTGGGGGTTGAAGTCTGGACTGTATATATACTTAGGGATTACCCCCTCGGTATTCATGATGTAAGTGTACGCTATCTAGGGCCAGTCATCGTCCAACTTATTCCGGTATTTCATTCGTTGTGTTTTGTCTGCAATAGGTCGGAGACACAAAGTCGTCAACGGCAATATGTGGCGAACATACTTACTCGCTTTGGCTGCTCTGCCTCTGACAACCCTATGCGCAAAAGAAGGCCAATCCGCCAAAGAAGCCTGCGCCAAGTTGAATGAGAAACACTCTGACATCACCTACGGCGGTCTGCATCCGAAATATATCAATGCGAATACAGGTGAGAGAGTTCCTATTTCTTCGCTGTCGCAATTCAACAAGCAAAAGACAACTGACCTGTCCGTTATTCTCGGGTTCAGAATACTACACCTCCAGCGCCTGGCTCGGCCCAGCCTGCGTCTTCGAGCCAACAACCCCCGCCCAACTCAGCTCTGCAGTCCAAATCCTCACGAACATGAGCACCCCCTTCGCAATCCGCGGAGGCGGGCACATGCCGATTGCCGACGCCGCTAATATCAACTCCTCCGGCGTGCTGATCTCCAGCTTCGGGTTGAACCAGCTCAAGTTATCGGAAGATCAGTCCACGGTCAACGTCGGGCCGGGGAATCGGTGGTCCGATATCTATGATTATCTGGAGCCGTATGGGCTCACTGTTGTTGGGGGCCGGTTGGGTCATGTTGGTGTCCCTGGATATGTTCTTGGTGGTGGGGTGTCGTTCTTCAGTAATGAGTATGGATGGGCGAGTGCGAATGTTGCTAGTTTTACGGTATGTTTTGCATGCACTTCCCTGTTGACTGTTCGCCCAAAAGAGAGAAGAGAGGAAAGCAGAAAAGGGCTAATAGAGAGCAGTGCGTCCTCGCCTCGGGCAAAATCATAAAAGCCACCCCGGACAACGAATACTCGGACCTCTTCTGGGCCCTACGCGGCGGCTCCAGTTCCTACGCACTGGTCACGAACTTCGAACTCAAGACAATCAAAGCCCCAGGGGTGATGGTCGGCCAGGCATCCTACGGCTCCGACGTCGCCGAGGAATTCATCTCCGCCGTGCACGACTTCACCATGTCCGCACATAAAGACCCCAAAGCGGCCACGATCCCACTGGTCGAGTATATCCCCGCGCTGGGCAAACCGAGCTATAACGCCATGTTATTCTACAACGGCAAGAACGAGACCCCCGGCGCGCTGAGCAGCTTCTTAGAGAACCCGGACATGAAGCCGTCGTCCAACAGTTTCAAGTACCGCTCGATGAGCGCGTGGTCGAAGGAGTTGGATCCAGCGATGGGATTGCTCAAGGGCAGCAAGCAGCGATTCTACGTGTTGAACATCCACGCTGCGAACAAGAAAGCGATTCAAATCGTCCACGACACGTATCTGGCCGTCGCGAAGGAGAGCATCCCCAGTGGCGTCCTGGTCGCCGCGCTGGCCTTCCCCGCTGTCACAGAGAAGTACATCACCGCGTCGCGCGTGAACGGAGGCGATCCGCAGAGTCTGGACCTCGACGGCGCGCCGTATATCTGGGTGGAGGAGAGTATTACGTCGTTGGCGACGGTCAAGGACGAAGATGTCGACGCGTTCTACGAGAAGGCGAATGCGGAGATTAAGAAGAATCTGGGCGCTGCGGGGATCGAAATGGCGAAGTTCATTTACTTGAATGATGCCAATCCGTCGCAGAGCGTTTTTGATACCTTTGACCCTATTAATGTCCAGCGGTTGAAGAAGGTAAGGGCTAAGTATGATCCTATCAGAGTGTTTACGGATCTGATGCCGGGTGGATTCAAGGTTGAGCGGGATTAATGGAGTATGATATATTCAGAGGGCAGGGATTGGGAATTGTAGATACCCCTGTGGATAGTATGAAACAGGTGATGAATATGACGATGGGAACATTTGGACATAACGGAGAAAATGCGCCTTCTTCAAATTCTCAGACCAAAAGCGCATTGTGCGACAGAATGTCTGAGGCTAAAAATAGAGGGCGAATCCGGACCACCCACTTCTGCCCTCCTAAACCACCTCTTAATTTGACGTCTCCTTCAGATGAACATCCAAATAACGAATCGAAAAGAAAACGAAAAGAAACTCCAGATGAGTCTCATGAAATAGCCAGAATATATTATGCGATAATAAAGCAGAATATGTCTGGGCCCGTGGACTCGTTGCATGGCACATAGATACATAGTTTCGGCCAAGTGCACTAAGCAATGCGACGGGCGCCAGGAATGCAAAACAGCGAGCGAGTCTCGATCTCATACTGCAGAGATGAAGCCCGGCATGGCCCGACCGGGGATCGACGCGGCGCTGAGGAACAATGACAAAGGAACAGAAGAAAAACACAACCAAATGCTCCAGACGTCCCCGCCTTGTAAGAAGAGTGAAGTCAAACCCATCCAAACCCCAGTCTTGACCTAAATGTACTGATTTCGATTTCCGTGATAGTGGTTGTGGCTGCCAGCCCCGGCCGGTGCCACCAAGTCATGGGTTGCCTCGGTAGCCTCGTAGCCGTTCATCGCCGCTGGAATACTGGCCTGCCGTATCCGTTGGGGATGTCGCTGCCGACGTGGAACCTGAAAAGACCAACGTTAGAGACTGGTTTTTCGCAACCCAGCTGTACCAGTTCTTACCTGAATGGTATCCCTGGTTGTTGTGGGTCGCATTGTTCCTCGAGGCGCTTCCATCATAGGGAGCCGACTCCCGCGCTTTCAGGCGCTCTTCAGCTGCCCGGATCTTGGCCTGGAGTTCTTCCAACTCCCGGTTCTGAATCAACATCTGTTGTCTCCTGAAAGGTGAAGGGTGAGCCGCGTTAGCGAGTGTCCGAGGGTGGATGCATTGATCAAGCTCGGTCGGAGGGGGTCAAAATGCGGGGAGCGCGAGAGCGAACTCACTTGTCTTCAAGACTTTGCGAAAGGTTATCAACACCCGAATCCAAAGAAAAGGCGCTGTCTAGCACCGATGAGAAAGCCTGTGCCATGGTCCTGCCATGTCTTGGTCAACGCCAACATTCGACGGGTTGAGGGAGCGCATAGAGCGCCAACGGGAGTACGAACGACTGAGGGCGACCGCTAGGTTTCCAGCCTTGCTCTGCATCCGACATCTTGACCGATTCTAGGCTAGATTGAATGAAGATTGGAGATAAATGAGTCCGATAAGGCTGTAAAAAGGGGGGTGGCTGGAAAACGGGCAGAGGAGTATGGAAAAGCAAAAGAAAAACGGGAGAACACGCTTTTCTGGAAGGAAGATAGGAGAAGACGAAGCGCGTCAGGAACACAAGGGTGGGTATAGATTCGACGAGGTGGAGCTACGGCGGTTTGGATTGCAGGAGGGAAGATCAGAGAGTCGAGGGACAAAATTGCCGAAAGGTTCAGAGATTAAAGTATATTGATGAGGGGAGGACCAGGACCAGCTGAAGAAGAGATGACGATGTATAAAGGGAAAAGAAGCAGAAGCAGAAGAAGGGGTTTTGGGGATCGATGGGAGCGATCGCAGGAGCTGGGAGTGGGAGTCGGAATGATCGAAACGCTTGTCGCACTAGTAAGTTAAGTATGGGCCGGGAGGAGGGAGGGACCACTTTTTTAGTAGCAGGAAGCACTGGAGCTGGTCCTGAGGAGGGATTAAAGCCCAGACGGGGATGACTTGACAGACAGGGGCACGGCCGGAGTGGAATAGGAGTATAGGAGTATAGGATTAGGGATTGGGGAGTAGGGGTTCACGAAGTACCTCGACGTGATCCTAAAGATAGAGGCGATAATATAACAGAAATAATGAGAAGAATAATAATCATAATAATAATAAATAAAAAGACGTGTAAATAATAAGAATAGTAAAAGTCGCGCAGGCCAGTGTCTAAACTTCCTTGGGCTATTCAATAGTCACGCTTGCTCTCCCCACCCTGTCGGATACTCCATAACAGGTGCGAAAGTAGGAAAATCCAAATCAATCAGAATGATCATAAACAAAGCGCCATTTCCCGGGTGTCCACCGCGTCAGTGATTCGTATTTAACTATTTACTGTGCGAGAGAGACGAAAAGTCAATGACGTGCATCGACCAGTATACAGTTTACGGAGCACGGAGTAAGTCAGACATTCCAGGCTAAAAGTATATTAGATGAGGGGAGGCAAAACCGATGACGATGATTCTTTCTGACACGCCTTTCTAGCTTCAAGAAGCTGAAGAAAGCCGCGAAACCCAACCACAGAATTGGCGGCGAGCGCGAAACGGAGCGAGACAGCTTTGAACAAAGAAAGGGGCTGCCCCTGACACGGTGGGGTTAGGGTAAGGGTATTGTAAGTTGAGAAATAAAAATTAAATAAAACCTCGCCACTAGTTTGCCGCCGTGGATAGGGGACCGTCAATTGGGTGGGAATAGGGATGTTCAGTAGGCGAGCAAATCATGATTGCGGCAGAACAAAGTGCACTTGGCCAAGAACACATCTGAAAGTACTCGATGCATATTCCATAAACAGGATACAAAACGCTCTCGTGCCTTGGAATGTTAATCTTTGCCTTGACACCGAGAGTTCCGTATGAATCTGCATTCCTGGGACAAGATGGCCATCTGTGTCTGTCGACATTCTGACAAGAGCTATGTCTATTAGGTACTATGATACGTACAGGGTTGAGTGATGGAGCGTTCTAAAGAACCTCTTCTCGTACGGAATAAATCTTCAATTCCCGCTGGATTAGTGGGCAGTAGTACGTCCAGGTTTCATGAATCATGGTTAGTACATTCGAACTAAATTGTAGTTAGAGGGGATGGGATTTGACTATCTAACGGTATTGTTAGTAGTTACAACAAGTAGCTCGCTCACTAGCTGTAGTTGCACTCCGTGGAAAGGGGCATATCGAAGCCATCTCACGGGCTCATCTCTTGAGCAGTTTAATCTCCGCAGTCCGCACACTCTTCTAGAATAGGCCATCATTTCAGACAGATCGCTCAATTCCGGGACGTGATATTTTTTCATGGTCCAATCTCCCATTGCGCGATGGCCGAAGCATGCTACCCTCGACTGGCTCTGAAAACTGGGGTTTTCAATCAGAAACCGTTAGTACTCGGTAACTGCGCAAGGTGATTGCGTTGTACTTCTAGAAAGCACACTTGATTGAATCTATTCCGGACGGAGGAGTGTAAGGATTGGTGGCGCACAGAAGCCAATGGTACTTTAATTAGAATAATTAAATGAATCAAGTACATCTTCATCTCATTAGATTGTGAATTGTATTGGATGTCCACATAGGGCCTAGGGCCCGCAGTCAATTTTAGCTTGCGAAATTTGCGTTCACCGTTAGCAAGTAGAATACCGATCTCCAGGTTCGTTATCTGTAGACGGTTATACACAATGTACGACTGCCGAGTAAATTCCCAAGAACTCACCCAAGAATTACAGTAAGGTAGCACTCCAGACCAGGAAAAAGACTGAAGCGTTGCGTACAGGCCGCTTCCAGAAGGTTGCCCGGCAACCGCCGTGTCGTCATCGTGCATAACCGGCGTATGGTACGGTCACGTAACCGGCCTTAGTCAGAGGTAATGTTGGCCTTGCCGCCTTACTGCGAATATTGCCAGGTCGCGCTCATCCGTTCATCCATCCATCCCCCCATCCCAGTTGCTGCTGCCTCACCATCGCCCTGTCCTCTTTCCATCCCTCGTTTTATCGCCTCCATCCGTCCTCAGATACCTTCTGTTGTCCCAGCTTTTCCGGAATATTTTTTTCTAATTTTTGCTGGCATTTTGGAGTTCTTCCTCCGCAATTTTTATTTCCCTTGTCTCCCTCGTGACACGGTCGCGTTCCTACTCCTGACTTTTTCCCCTTCCTTTTTTTTTTCCTGCGCTTATGGTCTAATTGGTTCCACGTACTCACCCCGGGACTAGCCAGCGCTCTCGATCGGTTCATTGATTGACCGACCGACCTTGGCGGGCCGACCACTGTACAACCCATCACCGTGGCCCCCATCCCCAGATCTACCTCCCCCAGTGGCCGAGTTACCGGGCAATGGGGGATGCCTCCTCTGTCGGCTTACACGCCTTTTGAGTCCCTCCTCTTTTTCCAGTCCCTGGCCGCCTTGGACGCCCGACCCGCTAATTTTGTCTCCATCTCCAACGGCCTCTGCAACAATCGTTTCGTGCGCGAAAATGTCGCCTTCGACGCAGGACGACTGGCTCCGGAAGCTTTGGAGGAGTTGTACTCTACACTGACACGCGATGGCACGGATGCAGTCGTGAAAATCCCCCACGAGCCGAACGGACGCCATGACGAAAGCCCTAGCGTTCATAATTCGAAGAAACGCAAGATCTCCAGTCCCAAACCAGATGGATTGGCGGAAAAGGGAATCATAGGCCAGGCCGGTATCGTTCCCGAAATTGTGTCTCACTTATATGCGCGGTATCGAGATCTCGTCACAAAAGAAATTAGAAACGAGGAGAGGAAATACAATGAAATTCGAAATGAACTTGAACGTCTCAAGGAGGAGCGCGAAGCCGTCCCAGAGCCAGCGCCGCCGCCTGCGACCATCCAGAAACCCACGTCGGAGACTCCGGCAGCGACGCAATACCCTGTGCCAGAGCCGATGGATGTAGATGCACCCAGCGAAAAATCCACCCAGCAACCACGCGCGGATGTCACTCAGAGCTCTGTTGCACCGAAACCGGGTCCAGAGATCAAGAAACCGCCGTTGGAACCGCCGCGCAAGGAAGTAGAGGCTTCCAAGCAGCCGACACCGATCACGCCGCGACCACACGCACCACAACAGCAGAAACAACTGCAGCCGATGCCGGCGCCCTCACCAGCACCCTCCGTCAAGCAGTCTCCGAAGGAGCCTCCCACAAAGACACCCACGCAGCCGTTACCCTTGAAACCCTACCAAACGCAACTTTCACTGCAGCCTCAGTCTACTCCCCAGACTTCTTCGGCGCCGCCATTCCAGATGCAGGCTCCGAATGGGCAACCTCCTTCAGTATCTCAGCCGCCTAATCTGGCTCCTCGCGACATACCCACGCCCAAGGGACCGACGAACAAGGCGCCGCTTCCAACACCGCAACTTCCTTCACAACCACCATCGCAATCTCCTGTCGGTGTCGTGCAAACGCCTTCAGCGACGGCCGTGCAGCCGTCACCGATTGCAAAGCCCCCGGTTCCGTCTCCTGTCCCGCCAAAAACGCCTCAAACGGCGAAGGCAACTGCACAGGAAGTCTCTACGACTCCTGCACCCAAAACGATTCAACCTCCTCCTTTGCAACCTACTATTCAACAATGGTCTTTAAATCAACCCCCTCAAACTCCGTCTGTTCCGCCGTACCAAAAGCACGAGCCCATGGGTCAGACTCCGGCTGGAAAGCCCTTACCACCCCCTTCATCACAGCAAACACCGAAACCCCAACCTAAAAAGGTTGAATCTAAGAAGGCGCCTAAAGCTGTGCAACCCGCAAGCGTTCCGTCCACTCCGTTACCTGTGCCTACAGCTCCCAAGCCGTTAGGACCGAGTGGTCACGGCGCAGGTTATGAAACTCCGGTCACAGCAGCTCAAAATCTACTACAGTCACAGCCACGGTCATCACTCCCCCGGCTCTCCATTGACACTTCAGGGTCGGTTACGCCGTGGAAGAAGACTCCCCGTCTAACCCTTCCACACTCTCCTCGATCGCCAGATCGACCCAGACCGGAAGATGTCAGTCCGATCAGCGAGAAAGCTCCCTCTCTGATGGGGTCTCGGGAAGCCACCCCAGAAGAACCCGATCCACCGCGGCGGAAGCGTCGTGCTGAAGCCAAGGGGTCCTCTCGCGGCCGAGAACCCAGCCCACCGGCTGGTGATGCAGACCACAAAGGCGGTCCGCGAAGCAAGTCCGACAAATCCACGTTTTCGGTCAACAAGCGACGGGATCAAAGCACGGCCTCCTCAAGGAGTCGAGGACGTTCTGTTTTATCCCGCGAGGACGAACCCGCAGTCGATCCTCCGGGAAAGATCAAGCGTGAGATGCCCACCACTCCGGCGGGTGTGCCAGATGTGGCTGAAACGGAACACCGTGCCTCGGGGGGTCGTAAAAGCGTCGTTGCTGCTGCTGCTGCTTCGGAAGAGCAACGTCCTGGCCGGGGTAGGCCGAAGCGCAAACGTCCCCCAAGTGAATCGTTTGACACCGAACCTCCTCAACCTGAGATCAGCCAACTCAGTCGCATTGATCCCAATCAGTCGACACCGTTCGTTCTTGCTGCACGCAACTTCCCCAAAACCGGTCAAGCGATCATGAACAATGTGACGACCCACAAACATGCGTCCGTCTTCAGCAAGCCGTTGACTGAACGTGACGCCCCTGGCTACCGCGACCTCATCTATCGCCCGCAAGATTTGAAAAGCATCAAATCCTCCATCACGCAAGGCAGCAAAGCCCTCGTCGCCGCAACCGAAGCGGCCAACACGCCCGTCGCCGATGGCGAATCACCTATCCCGTCCGGCACCCCGTCGAAGAACTCCGTGCTCATGTTGCAGAAAAGCGAAGATGTCATCCCGCCCAAGGGCATCGTCAACTCCGCACAGCTTGAGAAAGAACTCATTCGCATGTTCTCCAACGCGACTATGTTCAACCCCATTCCTCAGCGCGGCTTCGGCCCTGCGTTCCCTATGGTCGCTGACGGCGAATCTCGAGAAAGTACCATCGTCCCGGAACCCGACGAGGGGGGCATCATTAAGGCAACGCATGAGATGTTCGAGGATGTCGAGAAGGCAGTCACCGGGTGGCGGCAGGCTGAGCGTACTTCCGACGAGCTGGCGAGTAAGAGTATCTTGTCGCTGAGGAGGGGGAGTGCAAGTGATTTGAACACGGATAGTGCGGATGAGGTCAGGGGGTCATGACCTTGTTTATCCTCCCGGGGAACGATGGTTTTTTGTTTCTGACGAATTAGGATTTAGCATTGTATGTATTAATAAACAGTATTACTCTTGTATACTTTGTTGTTTGAATTCGTGTTGATGGACGTTCCGGATATTGAAAAAATACTTAATTTTCTGGTCTTTACAAGAAACACCGTACAGGCACATACTGGTACCTATCTAGGTTAAATATGCTGGCGTGTTATTCAGTAAATCAATTAATATTGATCGATTTCCATTCCATTTCATATGCAGTTCCGTAATGCAAAGCGTCGCACTTAAAATCGTTAGATAATGGAGAGTCCTATATACGTCCAAAAACTTTTCCTATCCAATATCTCTGTTAATTCTTTACCCCTACCGACACCCAATCTACGCAGTCCCGGGAATGGCCTGACTCGGCTTCGTCCTTCCCAGCCCCTCCTTTGCATAAAAGTCCATCGGATAGATGCCCTGATTCGACGTCTCCCACCCCTCCTTCACCCCCAGCGCAATCAACGCCTCATACGGCGTCAGCAGCGGGCGCGGAAACGCATATCCCCAATCGATACTCAATCTCGGACAGGCGATCTGCACCCAACATTCCACATCGGCCATGGAGGCCAACTTTCCAGGAAATATTTCCGACAGCAGCAGGTTAACGAATGGGATGCCTCGCTCGTTCAGATGATTCTCGATCATGGCCATCGTATTCGGGTTTCCCTGGCGTCCCAGCGACCCAAGGATGAGGCCCCATTTCTTAGCTGATTTGGCGGTGCTGATCGCGTCGCGGCGCAGCGTGTGCATTTCGTCGTGATAGTATGTCTCCCGGGACAGTGTGCGCGAGTACGGATCGTACCGGTACGCCGGGATGGTGGGGTTGTGGATCATGGCGGATTCGAGATGGAAGCGGCCATCGCCGAGGTAAAGGAGGATGTCGATTTGGGAATCCAGCTGGGGGGAGGTGCAGCCGAGGATTTCGCCCTTCGAGAGCGGCGTGATTTGCGGGATGACGACTTTGAAACCGGCGCGTTCGAGGACCGGTTTGAGACCGTGGAGTGTGGCGTTGAATTGAATCGTGCCGACCGTGGCGATTGTTTTGCCTGGTTGGAAGTTGCGTTCGAGGGTGGCGAGGAGGTGTGTTGTGTCGATGCTGATGTCGACGAAGATGTACAGTGTCTTGATCTTCGTCACGTCCACCGGGATCAGGCAGCTGTGGGCGTAGTGGACGAGGAGGTCGCAGCCGAGGGCTCGCGCGGTGTAGTCGTCAATGCAGCAGGCCCCGTATGTGACGTCGCCCATGATAAGGGTCTCGATGCCGGGGCAGAATTGGGTGAGGATGTCGGAGATGGTGGTCGCGAAGATGAGTAGGCCTTCGGGGAACTGGAGAGCGACTCGTTTGGCGCCGGATGACCGTATGCGGTGGATGGTCTTGGGGATTTCGAAGGAGTAGTTCTTGGGGAGGAGGTCGATGGCGGCTTGGATCTCGGGGTCTTCGAGAATCTCGGGAGGGACTTGGTTCAGGGTTCGAGGCGTTCTTCGCGGTGCGGCTATATGGAGTCAATTGATGTTAGTTGAGCGGCAATACCCATGCACTGTTGAGCGCAAACCGACCCTTTTGCACGCTGGTAGATTCGACATCTTTTTGACCCGACGAAGCGTTCTGTGCTTGAGCGTCTGCCGTCCGTCGCCCAACGAATCTCTTCTTGGGTTGGCGCAGCTGGCCGTTTGGCGTGGTGTTTGCAGTCTGGTCCTCCATTTTGAGCAAAGTGGGATGATTCCGCACTCCGTCGATCTCAGAAATTCATGAAAATGTCCCGCCTGAGTCAGCAGGTCAGGTGGGGAAGGGCCGAGACTAGCCTGTCCGGGCGGTGTCTTCTCCGCATCGCATGTTCCATCCTCCTCCACGCTGCTGGTCGCTGGCCTTCGTCCCTGCTATGTAACTCAAGCGAGTTTTGGGCTGACTTTGTCTTTCCTTTCTTCCCATTGATGTCTATAACCTCTCTCATCTCAAAATGATGAATCTTCGTCCTCGACTGGGTCTCTTCTCAGCCTTCCGAGCTGCTCCAGTAACTCGGAGGTTTGCGACAGAAGCGCGGTTAACTTCGGACCATGTTCGTATCGTCGAAGTCGGGCCCCGAGATGGTCTGCAGAACGAGAAAAAAACTATCCCGTTGGAGACGAAGCTTAAGCTGATCGAGAAATTGGCCAAAACCGGCGTGACAACCATTGAAGCTGGTTCTTTCGTCCCGGCGAAATGGGTACCCCAGGTATGATCTCATCGCCCCCTTGAATCGAATCAGCTTGTGTTCCAGCCATTGTTTCGCATCACTTGAGCTATCCGCATGTTTATCATGATGACTGACCTAAGTTCTTAGATGGCAAGTACCGCAGAGATCTGTGAACGTCTTCTTCAATCGCCGCCCGAATCGCAAAATGCCATCGCCTACAACTATCTAGTTCCCAACGTCAAAGGGCTAGAAGGCCTCATTAAAGTGCTAGACGCCACGGGCAGCTCAGCTGAATCCTCGAAGTCTGCCACCACCACAGAAATCTCCCTCTTCGCCGCAGCGACCGAAGCGTTCTCGAAAGCGAACACGAACTGCACCATCGACGAATCCCTAGAGCGCGTTCGTCCCATCGTATCACTGGCCAAGTCTAAGAACATCCGTGTTCGCGGCTACGTGTCCGTGGCTCTCGGCTGTCCGTATGAAGGACCCGACGTTTCGCCCTCCAAGGTGGCCGATATCACGGCGAGTCTGCTTGAAATGGGCGCGGACGAGGTCTCGGTCGCCGACACGACCGGCATGGGCACCGCTCCGCGCACAATGCGGCTCCTGCAGGCTCTTAGGGCAGCGGGGATCGCCAACAGCGATCTGGCTCTGCATTTCCACGACACGTACGGGCAGGCCCTCGTGAACACCATCGTGGGCTTGGAGCACGGTATTCGTATCTTCGATAGTAGTGTTGGAGGTCTTGGCGGGTGTCCGTACTCCAAGGGGGCTACGGGTAACGTCGCGACGGAGGATCTTATTCATACGATTCATGGCTTAGGAATGCACACCGGTATTAACCTGGAGGAGATGTCGAAGATTGGATCTTGGATTAGTGGAGAGTTGGGACGGTTCAATGAAAGTCGGGCTGGGAAGGCCATTCTTGCCAGAATCCAGGAGTGAAATACAGGACAGACATGTTTCGGGTTTGCAAATATTTTACTTGTTCTGCACATTGGAGAATCAGTTTCTACTTAGCAGGGGTATTCGTCGTAGCATATCCCTCAAACCATCTATTCGTTTCAAAATCATAGCCAATAAACCACATAAATCAAAACATATAATACTCATCCAACGCACAAAGCCACCCAGATATAATAGCACATAAACAAACCTAGCACCCTAAAGGCTGCAATACAGCATCACGGCAAATAATGACGCCTAAATCCCCTCCACCGATCTCCCCACGAAGACCTCCGCCTCTTGTTCTCAAGCACCTCCGACTCACAAACCTCCGGCATCTTCTCTTCTACCTCTTCAACCGCCGTATCTTTATCTTTATCGTCCTTCAAACCCTCAGAGGGATCGCAATTGCCACCCGAGAACAAACCCGGTTCCGATCCCTCAAGACTCATTCGCTCGCGGTGGCGACGTACAGCCGCTTGGACGGGCGTCTCGCCGGGGAGGATTCTCCCGCTGTAGCGAGTTACTTGGATCGAGGGGTCGATGTAGAGGGGGCCGCACATTTTGTTGTCATGGGTTTGTGTATCTTGGCTCCCGGGAGAGTGACAGGTTGGTAGTAGTGGAATAGTATATAATAGACTGGTAGTATGTGCAAGTGTGGTAGATGAGAGAGTTAAGAACAAGTAGAGGATACAGCTGTTTGATATAGATAAATATACGCAAATTCAGTGAAACTGATGCAATCCTGACAGATAGAGTTCAGAGAATGGTACCTAATGGCCACGGCCCCACGTCTAAATATGGTTCGAGTCCGAGGTGACTATGTCATTGTTCGCTGTTTGGTATTGTCTGGTGACCTGGGGAGTCGCCTCCTCGACCAGGATCAGACAAGGTGGCGGATGGGGCTGGGCTGTGGGTTGTGGACTGGAGGGAACGTAGAAATATGGATTTCTCGAAAGAGTAACATGCATCATTTAACTAGAGCATATGTTGTGTATAGATCTGCTTGGCCTTCTACACAGGCCGGCTTATTACTCTTTCTGTTTAATGATTTGCTCAATTGGCCTGAGTAATGCACTTGAAGTACCTATGCAATCGAAGTACATTACTGAATATATCATTGCTATATGGAGAAAAGTCGGTAGGTTTTGGAGAATTGCAGGAAATTTGAAATGAAAAACCGCATAACCCGACTAGGTATATCATAACTCATAACAACATCTTTGCCAATAGCAGATTCCAACCGATAATGTTTAAACGATAAGGAAATTGCACTCAGCCGGTTGCGCTCTAGCAAAATCAACCCAAGATACGAACTCGTCTCCAGCCACGTTCCACCAAGATTGTAAGAACAACAAAACGCGAGACCGATCTAATGCCCGACTCGTATGTATCACAGTCTTGAACCCATTCTCGATAATCTTCTGGCCCACACGATCACCACGGAGCTCCGTTCCAGCAATGAAGAGCGGCCAGACGAGATCCTGGGTAAATCGTAACCCGTTCCGAGTCTGGGATAGCAACTTTAGGTAGTTCAAAATGTGACTGCACGCTTCTTTCTTGGCTGTTTCAGCCGTCGAAAGCTCGGAAAGTGCTTGCGTGCTGTAGATCAGCGTCGCGTAGTAGTACATCCACACGACTAGCTCGAAGTCCCGGCGTTCGAGATCGGACCAGAACCGGATGGTCTGGTTGACGTGCAAGCAATGGGATTTGGCGGACTCGATCTGTACATAGATCGTTTGGACTTGGAATGCAGTCGATGGGACTTGATTTGAAGCTCGCGAACGGGTCTTCAGGCGCTCCAGTTGTGTGACAGAGTGGATGATGCGGACAAAGTCGGCCAGGATGGCGTCTTCGTTGCTGGTGGGTGGGTCTATGAGAATCTCGTCAACTTGGCTGAACGTCGTCAGGTGTGTCCACACCGAGGTGGAAAAGAACTCCTGCAGAAGGAATTCTTCGACGCGGAAGAGCGGATGATGAGGGCTTGAGCGATTGGCTTCGGCCAGAATGATCTCTCGGGCTGCGAGCAGATGGACCCGCCATTCTGATGTGTGCGCTTTCAAGAGATCGCTGTTGCAGATGATCATCACTGATGCCAGAGTCAGAGAAAAGGTAGTGGTTGAGCCACCCTGCGGTGAAAACCCACAGGATAAGTTCCGCAAATCCTGTGCTAAAAGACTTAAGGCGTGATTCAAGTGGTGATCCGAGACATCTCTAAATCTTTGACACCACGGGTCATTCACAGGATACTGCGAGGCCAGATCATGCGCCGTCAGGGCGAGAAGAGATGACGAAACTGTCTCGGACTGTTCAGCGAGAGGAAGAATCAGCTGCCACCAGGGATTCTGCGGTCCATCGATCCACGCCAGCCGATGGGCCACTTTCTCTTTAAACCAGGCGAGCAGTCGTGGCGAATAAGGAGATTGCGGTGCTGATAAGTAAAGGCCGGATGATGGCGCTGTAGATGGCCTAGGCACTAAGGGCGCATCGCAATTAGGCTGCGATCTCCCAGTTAATTTGCCTCGACTGGCGACTCCTTGGTCCCATTTCAGCCTCACTCCATATCCAGGACATTCGAGGCTACGTTTCGCGCATTTCCTACATCCAGGCAAGGTGAGATCGCACTTGAGACGTCGCTTTTGACAAGTTGAGCAGCCTGGAGGAATTATGAACATTACTTTCTGGAATGTTCTTTTTGAAGTTCAACATACCTTTGAGGGGTGTGCGCAAGGATTGATCGGACATGTCCTCACGCAGGGTGGATCTGTCTACTCAGTAGGTCAAGAAGGTCAAGTTGGCGGCCAAATCTTTGCTCCTGAATAATCGCTCATCGCATAAGCTCGCCCCACTGCGCTAAACCAAAGGAGGATGCTTGATAGAGAAGTCGATAAGCGAATGGCCAAACTGCAGTCTGAGTGGTCCGGAGTCTGCGTTGCTGTGGGGCCGTGGCGGCGATCTTGGAAGAACAGAGTATATCATGTTTTTAGGGATTATAAAATGCTGGCTTTCAATAAATGAAGGTCCCTCCGGGGAAAGGATTTTTAGTCTTGCTTCCGACCGTTCTCCTCCTTGCCCGTCGTTGTCAACCTTCTTTCTTATTCTTTCATTCTGAACCAAACCGTCGAACCGTTGCCAAACGAACCAGCGACAATGTCTTCGACGATAGCATTAACCGCGCCAAACGGACGAAAAGTCGAATTACCAACCGGACTCTTCATCAACAATGAATGGGTAAAAGCAACCAAAAACGGCACCATCACAAGTATCGACCCAGCGTGAGTCAACCGGCCCCGACCATCCAGCAATCAAGACCATTGACCGAGATCAACAGGAACGAAACAGAAATCACATCCGTCCAAGCCGCTACATCCGAGGACGTCGACATCGCTGTAGATGCAGCTCGAACCGCTCTTAAAGACCCCAGTTGGGTGGACATGCACCCCTCAGCACGAGGAGAACTGATTCGAAAACTAAGTGATCTTGTGCAAGAGAACCTGGAAGACCTAGCAACGCTGGAGACATGGGACAGTGGAAAGCCGTATTCGGTCTCTTTAAACGAAGATCTCCCAGAGGTGGTCAGCTGTCTGAGGTACTTTGCTGGCTTCGCCGATAAAATCCATGGCCAGGTGATCGATAGTGGTGCGGCCAAGTTCGCGTATACGATACGAGAGCCGATTGGCGTGTGTGGGCAGATAATTCCCTGGAATTATCCTTTGATGATGGCTGCTTGGAAGCTGGGGCCGGCGTTGGCTGTAAGCAACCAGCTTGGGATAGGTGATTAGTGCTTTGTTCTGACTGAAATACAGTGCGGAAACACGGTGGTTCTTAAACCATCTGAGCTGACTCCCCTCAGCATTCTCTATTTTGCCGACTTGATAAAGAAAGCCGGCTTCCCTCCGGGCGTCGTCAATATTCTGAATGGCCACGGAGCAGAAGCAGGAACGGCGATCGCCAACCACCCCGGAATCGATAAGCTTGCTTTCACAGGGAGCACGGCCACCGGACAGAAGATCATGGCAATGGCGGCATCAAACCTCAAAAACATTACCCTCGAGACCGGTGGCAAGTCTCCGTTACTTGTGTTCAACGACGCAGACATTGACCAAACGGTGAAATGGGCACATGTTGGCATCATGAGCAACCAAGGCCAGATATGCTCTGGGACCAGTCGTATCATCGTACAGAAAAGTGTTTATGAACAGTTCATTGCAGCCTTCAAGAAATATACAGCACAGACTAGCAAGGTCGGTGATCCTTTCCGTGACGATACGTTTCAAGGGCCACAAATCTCGAAGACTCAATATGACAGAGTCTTATCATACATCGACTCCGGTGTCAAGCAAGGTGCTCGTCTAGTGCTTGGTGGAGCAGCACCCAATAAAACTGGCCCTGGCTTCTTCATACAACCAACAATCTTCGCGGACGCCACGGAAGACATGACAGTTTCCCGAGAGGAGATCTTCGGCCCCGTGGTTGTCATTTCACCATTCGAAACCGAAGCAGAGGCCGTTAAACAGGCCAATAACTCACCATACGGCCTTGGATGTGCAATCTTCACACAAAACCTGGAACGGAGTCATCGGCTGGCCCGAAAGATTGAAAGTGGTACGGTGTGGATCAATAGCAGCAACGACAGTGACTCACGAACGCCATTTGGGGGCGTCAAGCAAAGTGGCATCGGGCGTGAACTTGGCGAAGCTGGACTCGCAGCGTATTCTAGTATCAAGGCTGTCCATGTCAATATAGGCGCGAAGTTGTGATGTGATAGAATCTGAGCAGCGTGTACTGAAAGGAAATGAACAACATCAATCACTCATTCGGAATCATATAGAAAACACAGGTTATCTAAGAACGAAATCTACTTTTAAATGGGCCACGGAGCAAGACCATCATCTCTTGGGTATCCTTTCGTCTTCATTGTCGATCCGTTGTAGTATGTAGTTGTACAGTATTCCACATGATCAAACACAAGTGTAAGCTGCAGTATGCTTTGGCCGTATATCGGATTCTCTTTCACCAGATATAATGCTCAACCCATCGACGCATATTTCTTCTAGGGTACATATGAACCGACCTTCCCTTCCCTGCGGCGGATCAATGCTGCATACCTAGCGAGGAATCGGCTGGACAGCAAAAGCCACCGAGTTAGCATCGCCAGGCCCAAAGTTGCCGCCATTCGCATACAGCGATTTTTTTTTCTAGCCCTGAATAGTCACGGCTCTCAAGTTTCGCGAATATGCCGACCAGTGGTTGGTCTCCTGGCGCTTCCAGCCGTCAGGATTCGCATCACCCTCGCCGTTATACACCCACTCCTTGTCGGTTGCGCTGATGGTGATCAGCCCGGTCCCGTCGTCCAGATCACATAGGGCCCGTTGGTGGCCGTCGTGAGGGAGGTGTCGTTAGTACGCAACTCGACTGCTTCCGCGGCGTCGAAGAGCAGCGGACTGTCCGCAACCTTGTAGTGGACTTTGCAAGCTCCGACGCCGCAGTATTCGAACGTTAGGGCCCATCGCTCGGTTGACTCGATATGATCAACGACCGACATGCCCGGTCGGTCTGGCTGGCAGTTAGGGCAAGGGATTAGAAGGTATCTCAAAGTGAGACATCAACTTATAGGTAGTTAATTGATCTAATCTAGTTCATGGCAACAGGAGTAGACCACAGAAGTTGAATCAGCTAAAAAGAACATATCAGCTAAGGGGTTCTATTGCACGTGAACAGCAGCCACCCTAATAGATATCCTGGGATGCAGCATAGCATCAATACCGGATTCACTGGTGAGTATATTCATAATTATCGATATAATCTATCCCATAACCACTTCCAAGCAATACCCGGGTCAGCATTCCCTCGGTCGCTCGTTCATGGTTGGGGAAGCTTCCAGCATGCAGATCACGCATATCAGGCATTATCAATGGCGATTATGGCGTTATATAATACATGGCGTTTACCGCTTCCTTATCATGGGCAGCTTAAAAGATCTAGATAAATAAGTGTATTGGCCATCTCTGGCGATTAGGTGAAGTAGTCATGCCAGTTTTTGATAAACAAGGGATAGATAACATACGAAAAACAATATACACTCAAGTCAAGGGGTACGGGGATTGTGGCTCATCATGTAGATGCGGTATCATTAAGACAGCTAACGACAAATCACCGCTTTGGAAGATAGACACTCATGAGAAGACCATCTGTATACGGCAGGGTCACATTTGTGAAGCCACTATGTGGATCGTGCAAGTAATTTAATAGATCCCGATACCTCTCAGCAGCCTTGACTGTGCTGTCAGTAATTACTACTGCGCCATACCGTAATCTTGGTTGAACAAGTTTAAGGGTTGGAAGGGCCAGTGAAGCCCAGACTATGGTCAGTTAGCAATCGCATACCGGACAGGATTGAATCTTTAGATAAGAAAAAGAAAACCTACTATCCAACAGCAGTAGATCTACATGCTCAACGATCTCTTTCAGTGTTTCCCCTACGTCTCCCTCGCGCAGCTCAATTATTCCGCTTACATTGTTCCCACACCGTTCCCACATCTCTTTCGCCTTCTGTGCCTTGGTTTGTTCGTGTTCCGTGGCGATCACTTTTGCCTGCCCACCAGTAGAAGCGACGTTGGCGGAAGCAGCCAGGGCCAGGTACACCGTGCTGACACCATAGGAAGTGCCTGCCTCAACAATATTCTTGGCGTTGATAGATCGAATCATCTGGTAAAGGAAGTGGGCTTTGTCCTGATGAAGGGCAATGAACTTGTCACGCATAACAACGTTGAGGCCGTAGGCTCGGATGTCATCCTGTGTAATGGCAAGCTTTTGCGATTCAGATTGAGCGTGAAGGCTGGAAAGAAGAGATATTATATGAGGAGGTATAATGCTTTCCAGGGGATTTGAAGACATTTTGTTTCTATGTCGCTGAGAGTTAGCTTCCTTGTATTGACTGTCAGAAACGGAGTAGTATACGCAACGCACCTTGTAACTAATATAGTTAGTTAAATAGTAGCCAATATGAGAGTCACTGCACGGCAAACGATACGCCAAATATCCAAATTGGGTAGTTGTAGAGAATCAATAGGAACCATCGCTATCGATCCTAATCTTTTCACCGGTGCTAGAGCAGACCATATATATAGCCTACCTTTCCACGGTTAATCTAGGACTGCCACCCCTTCATTCCTTGGTGAGGCTCGGTGTGTAGGTGTCATCGATACCGGAAACAGAATTCCTATGAACTGTAACTACGAACATAAATTTACGAATTCGCAATTCTCAAGGCTAGTGCGAGAA
This sequence comes from Aspergillus sp. S1802E, assembly GCA_023627535.1. Taxonomy (NCBI): domain Eukaryota; kingdom Fungi; phylum Ascomycota; class Eurotiomycetes; order Eurotiales; family Aspergillaceae; genus Aspergillus; species Aspergillus sp. S1802E. Next base: position 876,345 of record JAMAHN010000006.1, on the reverse strand, counting down.
GTTAGACATGTGCAGGCCACCGCAAATTGGACAATAATGTAGGTCTAGATTTAGCCGGCTCCTGTATCATTGCGTTTGAATGTAAAGTATGGTGGATATTCGCAGTAATACTGCTAGTGGAATGAGAGGTGGTATTGCCGTTGGAGCGATGATCGGCTTTAAAAGGTTCGAGATGAATTTTAAGAAAATACATGGCCTTCGACAGCTTGTCTATTATGCAATCACTCCAAGGGACGGAGCTTGAGGTTTTTCGACTCTCTTCATGGGGCAAAACCTTTCTTCAACCTCCGGCGAGGTTTCTCTACCATGCTGGAGGACCGAATTGCTCTCCGCAAGAAACATAGGATGACCGCCACATCATAATTACCTTTCTTGGGTGGTACGATAAGTGTTCTTGTCCATTCAGTTCGTTTAATTCCAGCCCTCCGGATAAAGTTCCGCTGCCTAATGGGACTCGGAATGAAGTCTTATATCTGCTTTTCAATCCATACATATTACCTCATCCTAATTAGGCTAACTAACTAGTGGAAACCTGGTTACAAAGGCCGAGGTTCCTTTTATGGATCTGCTTTGCTAAATGAAATAGTTGCTGTAAGGTCATCTTTTGGCGGCATATCCCTGAGGAGAACATTCGGCAGCTCTCTCTCATAATACTATTCACCATCAGCCCTTGCTTTTGAAAAAAGAAAAGCAACGGATCAGACTCACATCGCGATAAACATTTCGTAGTCGCATCTCCATGAAACACTTGAACGCCATCGTCTCATTCAGAAAGGCGTCATGCACTGCCCTTCCATCTGGATCATGCAAAGGGTCCAGTGCTCTTTCGAGCTCCTCTCTAACAATGGGCCATCCTCCATGGGATTCCAAGCCTAGCATATATAAGAGGTGGCCCACATGCATCTGAACTAAAGCATGATAGACCTTGTGCCACACTTTATGTATGTCATCGACAAAAGCGCTAGCGCCCGGTGGAATTGCGCTGAGATCAATATCGGAACGGGAAAACGTAGGGGAGTGAATTTTTATCCCACCAAAGTCTCGAACAGCAAACCCAGTAACCTCTTTTGAGGTAGTATTGACGCGGACAAGGACGTTTTGGGCGTGGCTTTCGAGGCCAATTCCGTGACGGGCCAAGGGCGGCAGAAGCAAGGAGAATAATTTTGCAAGGTATCTATTGAAATAGGCTTCCGTTAGATCACCAAGCGAGCTGATGCAGGCTCAAGAGGGGCTGGGACAGTACTTCCTAAGCCAGGTTTGCTTTTGCTTCAAGTCATCGAGTCCAAACATGATCTCCATGTATGTTCGATTATCCTTGTACGGTTTCTGGAATAGTCCGGCAACCGGGATGATCGTCTCTCCAATCTCCTCCGCTTGCTTTTCAGGGCTCTTCCGTATAATGCATGTTAAATGGCGTGCTTTGTCAAAGTCATCCTGGCCGCCTGTGATAGAAGCGGCATCTTCAAAGATCCATAAGTCTGGCGGCAGCAAGCGCCTCAGCGCTGCGCTGAGTTCTGTGCTTAAAGCAGCAGTCCATGGTGTAATGGTCCTCGGCCCCGATGTGATTTGGCAATTCAGCGAGAGCTTTAGATGCAAAGGAAATCCCACATCAGGTAGTAATGATATAGTGCGCATTGAAATTTGTGCACGGCAGCTTTTTCTAGCAGCGCCAAGGTGGTGTGCATCAGGGAAGAGCGGCAAGATACTTGGAAGCTGACGAGTGAAACACGGTACTACTACTCTTTCTGATGACTCGGGGCTGGGGATCCCAATTGACTTCAGGAGAGGCTTCAGTAGACTCGAGAATGGCCCGAAGATTTTCATTTCGGATCGTGGCAGAGACAGAAACGATAGTTCGGGTTCCAGCAGCTCAGGAATATCGTCAGGTGTGATGGGTTTCAGAGGCGATTGGGCAAGACAGGACCGGTGTAGCTTGACAGCGTTAACTCTAAGGTAACTGGGATCGAGGAAGGTAGTATGAATGCTCACCGGATGTGTTGGATGTCCAAGCACAACTGACTGCTCCCAATCACACAAAGAAGATTTCAAATGTAGCGTCGGCAGGGTACTGGCTATCTCCAGCCATTTCGCTATCTTGACTCAGATTTGGATCCCTAAAACAGGAGCTGTTGGCTCACCTTGATTGTCTGCAGAATTTCGGACCTCTTTCACAAGTGTCTCTATGGCAGCACTTGGGAATTGTTCAGGTTGCCAGAGGCAGATGATGTGGCAAATAGCACCTGGGTCTTGTTCTTCTGATATTTCCCCTGCCACTGCTCGGGCGAGCACTGGAGGAAGTAGTTCATCTGCACGTACGAATCCAGTGATTCTGGGACCGTTCTTCTCAACATAGGCGGAAGCTCGGAGGCCACATTTGATCCAAGACTCTCCAACCCCGGCTGGGTCACGTAAACACAACATCAAATTTGGGCCTATAGATTCCTCAATGGTTGCGCTGGCCAGGCCATCGTTCAATGCACTGGCAAGAACTCGCCTAGTGGTCTCAAAGAGAGCCTGTCGTCGATTGAGCGATGTACCGGTTTCATGGTCTGCTGTCCCGGTGATGTGCTTTGGGGCTTCACGATCAATAGGGTTGCATGTGGCATGTTCTCTCCATTCGGCCCTTTGCATTGAACTAGGCATTTCTCCTAGGTTCGCTCGCATTTTACTAAATCTCAGCAACCGCCTTGACAAGCGAATCAGCTTCCTGAGCTGGATAAAATCCAGAGTATTAAGCGGAACAAAGATAAGGACTTTCAAGTTGTTATATGTAAAACATAAAAGCAGGAGCTTCACTTCGAATACGGAACCAACGATAGCCGGGACCGTGCCGGCGACGCTGGAATGCAACATTGCTCGGAAATGGATGAATATCTCCACCCAGAAAAGGAAGACCGTCTTTGTTTCTGGCTCTGATGCGATAATCGAAAAGCTAAGTCTGGATTTATTTTAGGTAGATGTAACGTGACAGATGAGCAAATCGAACATCATGGCATCATCAGTCCTACGTATACTACGGTCTAGTCAGACGTTTTCGGTGATGCACGTAATTCTAAGATCTGCGTTTATGCTACATGAATAAAGAATATTATTGAAACAAAAAGCACTCTAACTTCAAAGACAATTACATCATCAGCGAAGCTATTTCCCGACCTCTTCTAAAGCGCACCACCCAACCCTTCTGCAACCTGGAAAACCGCTACTGTCGAGAACGGACAGCTTTACACGTGCAATAGAGTGATTTGACCGGTGGACGGTTGGAAACATATTGACAAGCTTGTTGCTATCTTACCTGAACTTCCATTAATTACATTACACTCTTAAGTTATTGCAGATAGAACTTTACCTTTACAATTCGTTGGAAAACGGGGTTCTAGAAGCAGTAATGTTGATCAGGAACTTTATAGATTAAGGATTGATTATTTTAATAATAATCTATCTTTAAAGAAAGAAGAGCCTCTTTACATAAAATATCATAGTGGAATGAATCAAATCTCTTATTTTGATCTATAAAGATTTCCGGCTCAAATATAGGACCTTGTAAGCCCTCTGCCGAGAAATGAATTATACGGTTCTGTCTGGTGAGTGCAATCTATCCTTACTATTTAACTTATAGTGAATAATTCTCAGTCAAGAGAAATGCCGAATTGAGATGCACTCCGCGCCGGTTTCCTGGCGAAACGAGCAGAGCGGTTTTTTCTGGTCACATTTTGTCCTTTGAACGCGGCACACTTGGCAGGCTATATTTCTGCGACTCGTTCCATATCAGCCTGCAGGTGATAACAGGGATTGAAAGGCGCTCATGGCAGATTGCGGAGGAGCTACGAAGGGGTTGGCTTAAGAATGCGGGGGATTCGCTAGCTACGTACATACCTAACCACTTTAGTTCATATATCCTTGTGACAAAATTGTGAGGGTTCGAGTAAGGGCCTACTACACCGTGGCTTTTACTGCAGAGCGCGAGCTGTTTGGAATTGAATGTAGAGGAGCAAGTGCCTGAGTAACTTTGCTAAGGCCGCAGGACCGCAAATAGGATATCTGTGCTATTTGAGAAACAGGTACGTATAGCGACGTATATACATGCCATCAAGGCTCCGGGCGGAATGGGAAAGGGAAGACAGATGAGCCTAGCTGGCATCGCAAATTTAAAAATCCCAATCCGTCCGATAAAAACAAATGAAAGTCTAGCAGCAACACGCAGCAGAGCACAACGCCAGCCAATGCAAAAAAATTATACAGAGTGAGCTGAGAGCCCAGTTGCCACAACTGAATCCGCTCGCCTCACAGCAACCAGCCGAAAAACAGGATCTCTAGAAATCGGTGACTCTTCCGCCATAGCTCCAATCTCCTCCTGAACCCCATCGCAGGGGCTCATTCTTCGGTCCACCGACTTCTCCTGTCTGAGGATTTCTCTCGCCCTCGAATTCCGGCTGTACACCGTAACGCACGTCGGGATGCAGCTCCTCGCCCTTGCCGGTGGCCTTGATCTCGGCCGACTCGGTGGCGGGCGCAGCTTCGAGTTCGGAATCGGGAGACTGGTTTATCTTGGGGGTCGATCTGGGGGTGCTAAAGGCCCCAGTGGATTGCTTCTGTAGTTGCTCAAAGATTTCTTGCTCTTCTTGAGGGAGACGCGGGGGAGCTGGGCCGCGCGAAAAGGCGAAGGCAGGTTTGCCATCGGCGGAATTGCGGAGAACGGGCTGGCTGGCAAAGGTGCGCGAGGAGAGGCGGAGGGTACGGTTTGCAGAGGCAAAAGCCCGACGGGAAATGTCGAAGAGTGCCATAATGTATTATGAGAGACAAATAAATGAGTTGTGTCTGACAGGCGGGAGTTGAGAAGGTGAAGGAGAGTGGAGTGCGGAGTGGCGGAGACGAAATCCCAAAAGTTCCCGATAAGCGATCGTCGCCGCCCGATATCGCGGCTTTTTTCTTGACCGAATGGCCTGCCCGTTCCTGCTCCGTGACTCAGGTCTCTCCGCTCGCTCTTTATTTAATTTGGGTCCTGCCCCTCGGAGATCACTCAATTCCTTTCTTTCTTTCATGATTTGATCTTGGTTGTCCTTCTTCAAGCCAGTCCGTCTTCAGCCCTCTAGATGTCATTTATTCGCGTGGCTTCGCGGCGAATGCCGCTCGCAAGGAAGCTCGTTCCTTTGATCGAGTCTCCGCTTCAGCGCCGATTTGCTTCGACGCAGACGTCGAACGTTTCTCAGGATGTGAAGGCCCAGGCCAAGGTTTGCTCTATGGCTCCTGCTCTAAATTTCAAAAATAACACTATAGTAGAAGGAGGCGTCGCTGCCCAATCCCGATCCCGCTGCGGATTCGGCGACGATGGCTTTCATCCAAGATCGAGCTCCGTATATGGTGCCTACCTACGTTCGACCGGCCCCGATGATGGTGAAGGGACAAGGATGTTATCTGTGGGATATGGAGAACCGGCGGTACCTGGACCTGACGGCAGGCATTGCCGTTAACTCTCTTGGTCATTGCGACCCTGAGGTTTCCAAGATCATTGCCGAGCAGGTGTGTATTCGTCGCCCAACTGCCGACGCAAGGGATAATGTGGTCGCTAATGGTGCGCCGATCTTTAGGCCGAGACTCTGATTCATGCCTCCAACCTCTACCACAACGCCTGGACTGGCGCCCTCAGCAAGTTGCTGATCAACCTCACCCGCGAGTCGGGTGCCATGCGCGATGCCTCCCAGGTGTTCATCTCCAACTCCGGCACGGAAGCCAATGAGGCTGCCATCAAATTCGCTCGCAAGGTCGGCCGCTCCCTCGACCCGTCGGGCGCGAAGCACGAAGTCGTTTCCTTCCACAACTCCTTCCACGGTCGCACGATGGGCGCTTTGTCCGCCACGCCGAACCCCAAGTACCAGACTCCCTTCTCGCCCATGCTGCCGGGCTTCAAGTACGGAAACTACAATGATGTCGAGCAGCTGCAGACGCTCGTCACCGACAAGACGTGCGGTGTGATCGTTGAGCCTATCCAGGGCGAGGGTGGTGTGAACGTTGCTACCCCGGAGTTCCTCGTGGCGCTGCGCAAGCGCTGCGACGAGGTCGGAGCTGTCCTGGTCTTTGACGAGATTCAGTGCGGTCTTTCCCGCACCGGTTCTTTCTGGGCCCACGCTCATCCCTCTCTTGCGCCTGCCTCTGGCGAGGCTGCGCACCCCGACATCCTGACCTCTGCCAAGGCCCTCGGCAACGGTATTCCCATCGGCGCGACCATCGTCTCCGGAAAGACGGTTGCGGAGCACATCAAGGCTGGTGATCACGGAACGACCTTCGGTGGCAACCCTCTGGTCTGCCGCGTTGCGCATCACATCGTTGAGCGTCTGGGCTCGTCGGAGCTACAGAACTCGGTGGAGGTGAAGTCGGCCCAGCTGGTGTCCGGCCTGGAGGCCCTCCAGAAGAAGAACGCCGGTGTCATCTCGCAGATCCGAGGCCGCGGTCTGATTCTCGGCGTTCAGCTTTCCCCTGAGTACACGGCCAAGGCGTCCGAATTGATCACTGCCGCGCGGGAACGGGGCATGTTGATCATCACCGCTGGTGACGGCTGCCTCCGATTTGTTCCTCCTTTGACTATCACCGAGGATCAGATCAAGACTGCCCTGAAAATTTTGGAGCAGTCCTTCGATGCTGTCGTTAAGGCGTAGAGCGACATATAGATAAAGAATTCTGGTTAGGATAAAGAATTCTGGTTAGAAAAAAGATCTCGGTACTCTGTTATTTATTTTGATAGATGATGATTGTCAAATGTTTATATCCAATGACACAATTTTGCTGCATCTATACTATTATGTTGCTCGTATAAAATCCAGTAGAGGACCGTAGCAACCTTAACAGCCTAGCAGGCAGTATTCTGTTGATATGGTTAAGCCATCCCGCTCAGATATTTTAGTGAGGAAGTCATTGAATAATAACTTTGGACTTTTTAACCAAGTACTTGAATATCTCTAGTTTTTATGAAACAGCTCCTTGTGCAGCATGGCGGAAATATATGTATCGATACCCTACATACAATCAGCATACTACTCCTACCACAAGCACTATTACTACGTTAATTCGCAAGAAGCCTATATAGAAACTATAAATTAAATACCCATATCATCAATATACAGGCTAAGTCTTGTCTACCATTGCAGCATGCATACCTCAGCTTTACTGTATGTTAGACAGGAAGGATCGGCGGTCAATTCAAGGCACCGATTCCAGGCACCAAGGCACCGATAGTAGCAGTTGGTCACGCGCTCCGACCGACCGTCAACGACAAGCCCCCAAGTTCCTCCGATTTCCTTCTCATCCACCAGAACACCTCGATATCAATGTCCCATTAGCAGCAATTACTCTTCAGTTCCGATATTGAAACGAATGACATGAATCTTGATGCTTGCTCTTGAATTTGTAGCGAACTAACCAACCCATCCTTGCTTTCCTGTGATGCCTAGAACACCCGAATCAGAAGACACGCCCATGCTACCTCTCCCTGGATCCCCGTCATCCTCATGGGCCCGATTCCGAGAGCGATTCGGAGCCTTATTCAGCGGTGCCGACCCCAGAGTTTGCATCGCGTTCTGGCTCTTCGGTAAGCTACTTATTCGATCTGTAGCCCAGAAAGCCTCGGCCGCTAACGTGTTGCGCGAACCATCTTCCGACCATAGGTTTGATCAACAATGTCCTCTACGTCATCATCCTATCCGCTGCCCTTGATCTGGTCGGTCCCAATGTGCCCAAAGGCGTCGTACTCCTCGCAGACGTGATCCCCTCGTTCGGAACCAAGCTCATCGCCCCGTACTTCATCCATGTCGTACCATACTCCGTACGAGTCGTAATCTTCGTGGCCATCTCCGCGATTGGCATGCTTTTGGTGGCGCTGAGCCCTGAATATACAGATGGCGGTTCGCTTTCTACCAAATTGGCGGGGATTGTGCTGGCTAGTTTGTCTAGTGGAGCCGGGGAGCTGAGCTTTCTGGGTCTAACACATTTCTACGGTCCCTTCAGTCTGGCCGCCTGGGGAAGTGGGACTGGGGCTGCTGGACTGGTAGGAGCTGGTGCGTATGCACTGGCGACTACTTCGCTCGGACTCGGCGTCAAGGCGACCCTTTTGGCGTCGGCTTGTTTGCCGGCGGTGATGCTGGTGAGCTTCTTCACTATCCTTCCCCGGTCTTCTATTCACCTGTCGTCGCGAACCTCTGCTGGATATCGTGCTGTGGAGGAGCGGGATGTGGTGGACGACGAACGTGGACTGGGCGGCGATCGTGAGGTTGCTGCCGACGAAAGGGAAACGCTTCTCGGCTCATCTTTAGATTCGGGCGACAGTCAAAAAGCGAAACCATCGGGCAGTAGTGGCATTGGGTGGCACAGTGTCAAGGCAAACTTACAGCGAGCCAAGGGGCTCTTCTTTCCGTTGTATGTGTGACAGCAGTGCAATCCAAACGGTTCCCGGCTCACGATTCTATTTAGCATGCTCCCCCTCCTGCTGGTTTACGTCGCAGAATACACGATTAACCAAGGCGTTTCTCCGACTCTACTATTTCCTCTCAAGGAAACCCCGTTCGCCCATTTCCGTGCTTTCTACCCGGCATATAACGCGATCTATCAAGTTGGAGTGTTTATCTCCCGGTCATCTACTCCATTCTTCCGCATCCATAACCTTTATCTCCCTTCGTTCCTACAAGTGATCAATCTGGCCATCTTGTCGCTCCACGCTTTATTCAACATCATTCCCAGCGTGTACCTTGTCTTCGCCATCATCTTTTGGGAGGGGCTCTTGGGCGGGCTAGTTTACGTCAACACATTTGCCGAGATTGGAGACCGCGTACCCAAGGAGGATCGAGAGTTCTCGCTGGGCGCGACGACGGTTAGTGACTCTGGCGGTATATGCATTGCTGGATTTGTGAGCATGGTGTTCGAGGTCTGGCTGTGCGACTGGCAGGTTGCACGTGGGCGGGATTATTGTCGGCGATTATAAATATAGATCGTGTCGATTAACGGCGATGTCGAATTTCGGTATAATTAATTAATTTCATCGGTTTCTATTGTAACGAGGGGAAAGATAAGCATTATGGAAACAATCGCGCTAGAGAGCCCGGGTCCGGATATGTGTAGACTGTCAGATGACGACAGTCACGGGATGCGGAAGAGGCCAGCATGTGATGGAGACTTGGCCAGGACTCGAGAATCCCTCCGGAGTAATCATCATCGACTAAAGGAACGATCATCCACTCCCTCGCCTCTGCAAGATGCCCCGGAATGACTGGTTTTGGGCCCTGTCCACCCCTGCCCACTACCCCACATATATTTCCAATCAGCTCGTTGGTGGGGATTTTCACATGCCAGGCCCCCGTGTCCATCCCGCCAGCTTATCCATGGATGCCCTCACGCCCGTTTTCTTGCAGGCCTATCCTGCCTTCATTGCCAGGGGGCTCAACCATCTTTCTTGCTTGACCGCCCACTCTTCGAGGTGTCTGCTTTGAAGAGACCAGAGGACCAGAGACTCATGCAGTCTTGCCTACCTACGTCGCATTCTCCAGTCCGTACAAATGGCGGACAGGTCATAATCGTCCTAATCTGACTTCGCTTACTGGTTTGGTCTACATTATTCCCAGGCTTTGCATTTGGGCCGTCCTTTCTCAACTGCAGCCCATTTTTGCATCGCTCAAGCGTTTATCCGAAGCATTCAGGGACACGAGCAGCTACAACTTAGCCGGAGATGATAGGTTGGTTTCACTGCGTAAGAAAGCGCAATCAAATGTTAACAAAGGACAGATCACGTTTTAGGACGGCCGTCCACCAAATTTCGCAAGATACAGGTCTTCGCCGTCTTTCTGTTCTGGTCTACCTATCTGCTTAGGTGAATATCCTTGTTCACCATGCTTCCTAGGAGGTAGCTGACAAATGAACTGATAGAGGAAACAAGCATGGCCCCCCAGTGATACGGAAGCTCTCGTCCCGCCTTTCCAAGAGATTGAGTGTCTGGCAAACCACCGTGTCCGTTTTCCTATGGCTCTACATTTGTCGAAACTTTGCGAAGATCGTCGGCTTGGAGTGTCCGGAGCCTCTGGCGAATCTATACTCGCGTTCCTTCTTTCGGGCAACATGGATTACAACGGCCTTAGACGCTGGGTTCTGGACAGCTATGAACGTGAAGCCAAAATGGCTGCGAGATATCTCCTCGTTAGTCTTCACGGGCTACTATCTGTTTGCAGCAGAGCAGGCCGATGAGAAGGTTCGTCGGGTTCGGGCCACCATGACGGTAGAGCACTTGCGAGTCTCGTGGAACAAGGCCACCACGCCGTATCTCTGGGCTCTGGCAAGTATCATGCGACCGCGACTTACAAGATATCCACCACGTGCAATCCGAATCCCTCGTCCAGGACAGTCCTCGTACACCGAGCCAACGAATGCATGGCTTTACTTTGACGGACCGCTGAGTACACTGCGCGACCAGACGTGCATCATTCTAGATATTCCGGGTGGTGGGTACGTTGCCATGAGCCCTCGGTCTGCGGAGGACCGGTTGCTTGCGTGGGCTGGAAAGACCAAGATCCCGATTCTCAGCCTGGACTACAGAAAAGCACCAGAGTATCCTTACCCGTATGCGCTTAACGAATGCTACGATGTCTACCATATGATTGTCTCTACTCGCGGTCGCTGTGTGGGGTTGAGCGGGCAAACGCGACCACGAATTGTCTTGACCGGCGACAGTGCCGGTGCGAACCTCGCCGTAGGGACAACGCTCATGGCTCTCCAGTCTGGAGGTCCGAATGCTCCTCGGTGGCAGGGTGACAATATCTTGCCGCGCCCTGATGGCTTGGTTCTGGCATATCCAACGTTGAGCATGAAGGCTGAAAGCTGGATGACGGAGGAACAGATGAGTTTGATCCAGGAGAAAGGCACACGCCGGACGAACCAGGGCGTCCTGCAGCGGAAGAACATGGACTATCAGCGATTAACACCATTCACCTCGCCGGGTCCCTCTGTCAGCGACTTTCAAACCAGTCCTTTGTCAGATGGCGAGGGTGAAACGGATGGGATCGTGAAAGAAGCGTCAAAGATTATTGAGGAGGAATTGGCCCAAGATACCATCGCAGCACAGGCCGTTGAGATGGTAGAGAGTCAGCCGAAGCAGATCCGAACGCGGTTGGCTGTCTCTTCAATGATCTCATACGTTCACGACCGCATGTTGACACCCGAGATCATGAGGGCGTTGATCATTTTATATATCGGTCCTCACAACCGCCCTGATTTCGGTACCGACTTTCTTCTATCTCCCGTCCTTGCGCCGGATGCACTGCTTTCCCGCTTCCCGAAGACATATATCATCACCGGGGAACGGGACCCCTTGGTTGATGACACCGTAATCTTTGCTGGCCGACTACGGCAGGCAAAATTGCATCAGTTCCGCGAGCGTCAGGAGTTGGGTCTCGAAAAATCGTGGCGTACCTTCAAGGAAAAGGACCATGTGGAGGTATCTTTGTTGCCTGGGGTATCGCATGGCTTTCTCCAGATGGCGGGATTCTTCCCCGAGAGCTGGAAGCACATCAATCGATGCGCCTCGTGGATCCAGGATCTGTTTGAGATGGCCGAAAAAAAGAAGGCCTCGCCTAGCTTCCCCCAGTCCTTGATTGACACCTCTAGCTTGCATAAGACACCCAGCAAAGCACGTATCACTAAGGAGCGGACCCGCAATCACAAGCGAAGCCTCACGGGCGAATCCTCAGCCGACGAGGATAAGCCGTTAGAGATGAGCATCGGCAAGATGACACCTCTCAACCCGGACGACAGCCACCCGGGTCACGCTCGCATCCATCGATCCTTCAGCAGTGGCGTCCAGCTGGTCAGCCAAGAGATTCACTCCGATAACGAGGTTCCCCGATCCCGAAGCGTGTCGAGAGGACGCACCCCACGCCCCAGCGGACTCGCGAGAAAACGTCGGATTGCGCCTACATCCCTGAAGATGCCCAGCGTGAACGGATACACCTCCGACGGGCCGGAAAGTCCGGCGTACTTTCGTCGCAGAGATGGCAGCCTGGACAGTCTCTCCAGCGAGGAGGATCTGCTTCACCGCCGAATGACTGGGATTGCGGGAGGATTGATGGGGATTGGCGAGAGAGCGCAAACTCCGTAGGTCTGGGTTGGAGTATGGCGTAACGACGCAATGCGAATATGATAGGGTCGGATATGGCAATTGGATCGGGATATAGCGAGAATGGTTCTTCTTGAAATTTTTTTTGTTTATGCACGGCACAAGGATTAATACAGCGATAAGAATAGACTGCTATCACCACCTGATTTGATTTGCATGTGATTGTGTTTATGCTGGGTGCAGAACATGTGATTGTGGACCGCCCCACGACACTTTCTTGCGACTATCCGGAGTCTAGAGTCCAGACAGCGACATATCTCTGGCATAACCGGTATATCTTATTACCCATGGAGTGCACGTGTCCTCCGTGTCCGTATCCTGTGCTACCACGGAGGATTTACCCTTAATTCTTCTCTTATCCTGAGAAGATCAAGGTTCTGGAAGATGACATCCGCATAGGGCTACGCCACAGACACCACTCGGTTTGATATGGCCCCAATCGGGTTGCCGTTGTCGGCCCGATGACTCAATATTGCACCAGCGGGTCTGGCAGGGTGTGAAGATGTCCGCACCTTAGGAACCGAGTATACTAAGGGGAACTGAGTGAAGGTGAAGAATCGAACCTGCAAATTGACATGTGACAGTCACATGCGCCCAGCATCCGGTGGCCCGTGCTAACCCCATCCGGAATAGCGCAGCCAGGTGACTGCAGCCCTATCGCCCGATCTTTCTCCGTTGGAATCATGATATCGACCGTCTGTCGGCAATGATGATGAAATAATCAATAATCCTTCCATCCCTGACCTGATTCATGTCGTCGGACGCCGCTGACCGAACATGCTGTGCTGTCCCTCGTGTCAAAATTCTAAACATGCCCGTCTTTTCCCGCATTAGGACTCTTCCCGACGCTGTCAGCACAACCTATTCTTATCCGCTGTCAGCCCAGCGTTCTGCCGCCCCGGTGTGCTGTGCTGGTAGTTCCTTCAGGTGCCAGAGCCTCGGCAACCCGAGTCTCCGATAGGCTGACCCGTCGGAATTGGGTAGCCTGACGCCATACCTTACTATGACTGCCACAGCCATGCGGATATCATACCCTTCGGAGAAAACCGACGGGAGTGGTGGATCCACCAGTTCTTCTGGACAGTGTTTTCATTATGTTATCTTCGCTCGGAAGTGGTTTGTTTGCTCCTGCCTGCCAATGTTGACGGCGATGGTCCGGTTTTTCTACTCTGCGGCTCTTGGCATGATGAGGATTTTGCAGGGCTCTGGACCCCGTTTCAGCTGCTCCATGTGCCATTGGATGGGGGCGTTGGTAGAGTAGGTCAGGTGGGTATATGAGTCTGTAGAGATGAGATGTGGGCAAAAATGTGAATAGTGGGTAAGGGTGGCCTGGTCTTGTTTTTTTTTTTTGCCCCTTGGTATATCTTTATCTGCTGGTCTCACTTGGGTTCGCTTGGATTGTATTTTGTTGTTGTTTTCCGCAACATACTTCCTATCGTCGGAATTTATTTTCATGTCTATATACGACATACCTTGCATTCATTTTGTGGAATCAATTGATCATGTCAAGAGCACCCAGTGTCCCAGATTCGGCGGTGACGATGAAGGCCAAACCCTACGTCGACTTCGACGGCCCTGAAGATCCTTTGAACCCTCTGAACTGGCCCATGAAGAAAAGGTTTGTGACATTCGAAGGTTGGAGATTGACTAAATACTGACGGTCTGCCACTTTAGGGCATACATATGCGCCATCCTAGGCCTCAGTACCATGGTCGTCGCCTTCGCCAGTAGTATCTTCTCCCCTGCCATACCCGCTTTGATGGCCATTTACGGTATCAGCAGAGAGGTCTGCACCTTGGGCATCTCCCTTTACGTGTTTGGATTCGCCTTTGGACCTCTGGCATTCGGCCCCTTCTCTGAGCTGAAGGGACGATACTTCCCCCTGCTTGTCTCCATCTTCGGTTTCACGGTCTTCTCCTTCGCCACTGCTGTGTCGAAAGACGTCCAGTCTCTCTTCATCCTTCGCTTCTTTACCGGCTTCTTTGGTTCCGGACCTCTCACCCTGGCCGGCCCGGCATTTGCAGATATGTTCACCCCGCAACAACGAGGCATCCCCATCGTCATGTTCTGCTTGATGGTCTTCATTGGACCCCTCGCAGCACCATTCATCGGCGGCTTCATCGTCATGAATGACTCCATGGGTTGGCGCTGGACGGCCTACATACCCGGAATTATGGGCGGTTTTGTCCTCGTCCTGCTCCTTCTCTTCGTCGAGGAAACCTTCCAGCCCGCCATCCTCACTCAAAAGGCCAGTCGCCTGCGCCACGAAACAGGGGATTGGTCACTGCACTCGAAGCAGGAGGAAAAGCGCATCGACTTCCACACCATCCTCACGGAAAACTTGAGCTTGCCGCTGAAAATGCTCGTCCGGGATCCCATCACCCTCTGCATGTGTGGCTTCGGCGCTTTCGTTTACGGCCTGCTCTACCTATTTCTCACGGCCTACCCGATGGTCTTCCAACTCGTCCACCGCATGAACCTCGGTGTCGGCAGCCTGCCGTATATCGGAGTGATTGTCGGCCAGCTCTTCGGTGCCGTCGCGATCGCCGCTACACAGCCGTGGGTGCTTCGAAAAATGGAACGGAACAACGGCGTCATGATGCCCGAGTGGCGTCTTCCTGTAGCTATCCCCGGAGCGGTTGCCTTCTCCGCCGGATTGTTCTGGCTCGGCTGGACGGGTTATAAGTCCAGTTTTCATTGGATTGTGCCGACCTTGTCAGGCCTGTTGACGGGGTTTGGTCTGTTGACTATGTTCCTTCCTTCGTTGGCTTATCTGGTGGAATCTAGTGAGGACAGGTAACCTCCCTTCTTTTTCCTTCCCTCTATCCCTTCATCATTTCTCGCATCTCGAACATAAATCTAAAGGACTCAATAGAGCTGCATCTGCAGTCGCCGCGCACACATTCCTTCGATCAGCCGCTGGTGGCGCATTTCCGCTTTTCGCGAAACAGATGGTAAGCCGCCCTAATTATTTACGATTTTGCGATCACCATTCCTCATCCTCCCAAACATATATCAGTCCAACTAACGAATGTGATAATTTAGTTTGATGGACTAGGCGTTGAATGGGCCTGTACGCTACTGGGCTGTGTCGCGGCTCTGTTTATTCCCATCCCCGTCCTTTTATACATCTACGGGGCGAGGATTCGGAGTAAGAGTCGGATGGAGGTTTGAGACTTGTATCTCTCAATATCCTCTTGCCTTACCATTTTCTTTTCTGTTCCGAACTATAGACTTTGGCTTTCGTCACTTTTATTATTTAATGCTTTGTGGGCCTACGAGGCTAGAATTGAGTACTAGGGTTTTATAAAGGTTAATAAAAGAACATATTCAGCTTGAATTCATGACCCAGGGCTGCTTTGAAGACTATAAACCAACAGGTCCAGTCAACTTGGATTCATCCCCAATACTCTGCGGATGTAGGCCCTCCTTATTCTGTCACGCGAGGGATCAATTTACACATCAGCGGCAGTTTCTCCCACAGGATAAACGATTTCTGGTCCTTCCAATCCAAACTCTCGGGCTGGAGCTCGAGATCGAAGTTCCAGAGGACACGCGCAAGGATGACGCGCATCTCGTTGTAGGCCAGGTTCTTTCCGATGCAGTTTCTCGGGCCCACGGAGAAGGGCTGGAGGACGTCGCGCTGGTCAGCGTAAAATGGCGAGGATGGGTCGGTGTTGACGGAGGGGAGCCAGCGCTCCGGGATGAAGTGCGTGGGGCTGTGGAAGTTGCTGGGGGAGAGGTAGGCGCTGGATTGGTGGACGGAGACTTTGGTCTACATATGACTGGGTTAGGTGAGTGAAAGATGGATTGGTTGATAAGGAAACGTACCTTGGCTGGGACCTCGTAACCAGCAATCACGGATGGACCGAGCGTCATGCGTTGCAGGTCCCCCGGCACCGGTGGGTACATACGAAATGCTTCGTTCAGACAAGCCATCATGTAAGGGAGTCGAGCCGTGACGTTCTGAAAGTTGATTTCTGCTTCCGAGCGCATGGTGGATCGAACTTCCTGGACGACCTTCTCCAATGCACCCGGGGTTTTGAGGAGCCAGAAGGTCACGCCGGAGAGCAACGTCGCCGTGGTTTCACTGCCCGCGATGATCAAGATGTTCGCATTGGCCTCGAGTTCAGACTCGTTGAGTTCGTCTTTATCTCCACGATGGCGTAACATCGAGTCCATGAAGTCGCCCCGGTCGTGAGATGGGGGGGAGTGTAGTCGTTTCTGAACGGTGATCTGGACGTGTTCGATTTGTCTTTTTCTAGCTTCGAGAAGTGATTTTGGAAGGAAAGACAGTAGGACTTTGCAGAGGACTGGGTAAGAGTCCTTCGCCTTGAGAAATGGGATAAACTTGACGGACTCAAAGACAGTCGACACCCAGTCATGGTAGGTAGAGGTTTCCAATCCACCAAAGGGTTCACCGAACGCAAGGTCTCCGATAAGGCCAAACGTCGTCAAGTTATACCACTTGACCATATCAACTGGGAGACCTGATTCGGCAAAGCCCTTGAGTCGCTGAATGAGCCTATCCACGTAGCGCGTGATGAGAGGCTCTTGGGCCTGGAGCCCCTTGGCGGAGAAGGCGTGGGATAAGGCTTTGCGGAATCGAGTATGATCTGCGTCATTGGCGCTGATTATATCCGCTGGATTGCTGGAAGAATTCAGGACTTTAGGTAGTTGTCTATGGCCGTGGCCGTAGATGTCTTTCCAGGCTTGTGCGGTAGTAAAGGATACAGTGTCTGGGCCGAGTCGGACGGCTTCTCCGAACTTGGCGTGGAGAGCTCGTGTGTCGATGTCTAGTCTTCCTCGGAGGGCTGAGATATGTCTTATAATTGGAAATGCGATCCATACTTTTGCTCCTGGGATGTGTCGTAGTGGATGGAAGAAGATGTTCCAAGTCGCAGTTAGACAGACGTATAGAAGGTAGATGAAGAGAACAGAAAGGAGTGCAGGCGCCATATTGGCTAGGATCACGATCTGTCACAATTGAGTAGTTTCAAGTGCTTCATTTAGTGAGAAGATACTGCTGTTGAAAATCATGGAGCAGGAATTTGTCCTGCTCTTTATACTTGATTTTTCGTCTGTTTGTTTTTCGTTTTGTATTTATCATACTGGCTGCCCTAGCACGAGATGCAGTCTGATCAATTGACCTCCAAGGAAGTCAATTGCAGTCACACCATTCCACCAAGCACAATTGAGAGCTGCAGGGATCTAAGAGCCAAGCTGTTTGAATTTTATTACATGTTGTACCTATATTCTCATCGGAGCGAAGATTACATGCGGGGCATGCTAGAGGAGGACGATCATATGAAATATTCCCGTTGCATAATTTGCCGATTCGATCATACCAACGGGTCTGCAGTAGGCCATATTGACATTAAATAGTGCAGAGGGTATAAGAACGACAGAGACTGTCGAAATGCGGAGATTCCTGGTCTATAACTACCGAGAATTCGAGCATAAGTTAGGTCTATGAACTATTCTCGCTGCATAACCCGCCATTCCAAGACTTCACCAAGATCAACATGCATTAGAACAAGTCCAGACCTGACAGGGGTCTCCCCGTAGCGTCCTCCTGTATTCTAATTATGCCTAACTAGCCCACTTTTCCTTGTATTCGGAGCCAACCGGGGCAAAATGATTGGCATGCGGCCCGCTCCTCGCCCCCGACAGGTATGGCTGGGGATCTAGTCGCTCTCGTGACGTATGTCGTAAATAACTCTAGCATGCAGGAGATACACGACGTAAAGGCCATGTCTCCTAAAATGCCTTGTCTTGGCCGTGAGAGGGGCGTGGATAGGAGCTCGGAGGCATTCGACATTGGGAGGCAAAATGTGGCGAATATTGGCTAATATCCCATAGGCATCCTTAGTTATAGGTAATCACTGTTCGTCTCAAAGCTCGAAGCGATAGCTTACCTAGATGCAGCTTCTCATGTTGTTTTTGAAAGGCCGTGCACTACCAACCAGACCAAAATCCTCAGCTGCGACATGGCCAGCCCTTGCAGTACCTGGTATGTCAGCAGTTGTTGAGGACATAAGAAAAGATCATCAATTTTCCAAACACAGCCTTCGTAGCCCTAATCAGTAGAGCTGCTCTGCTACCGAGTGCTAGTCTAAATAGTATCTTGGAATGGATTTGGGGCCCTTACCGACTGGTCTAATAGATGCTTAGCAGGTACAGGTAGGCATCTATAAACCAGGAAACAGACATAGACAAACGCCACTCACGCCATCTTTAATGAAGCAACCCATAATAATGATGGAAGAACTTGAATTGTGTCTTTAATGGCCCGCTGACCTACACGGGGAGTGGTTTTCTAGTTATTCCCAACAACTTCTAACACAGGCAGTCACTACAAACAAACCTCTCAGCGCCATTACGGATATAGTAGGACCTGAATGATGAAATCTACGATGCAAATGTACAAGCTGGACTTTGCCAAGAGCTCAGACCACTTCTCCTTCCATATAACGCAAATGCCGCGGATGTAGAGGACGACTTTCAGCTGTGGCCTTTTTAGTTTATCGTAGCGATAGGAACGATTATGTGATACAGTTATCCGGTATCTTAATCTTAATATCAAGTTCTGTTAAGCGGTTTATGATGCTAATGCCGGATCACCTTTTGGCCCCGAGAGCCTATCCTATATGGAAACTTGATTTAAGCATACTATGCTGGCACCGACTTTACTACGTCACTGGAGAGAAACGTAGCTATACATCAAGAGGGAACATATAAAGCAATTCTGATCGGGAATGATCAGAGAGCGTAAACCGTCTTACACGCAGCAGCTATCTAAAGAAACGCCACATCTATCCACAGCGCCAAGATGAACAACACCATCACAAACAAACAGTACGAAGCAATCTGCAACAAATTTCTCCATTCAATCAACTACCACCTTCCAGAGCATACCTCAGACAGCAGCCTCCACGAGACCGTCACCGACCTGATCCGTGAACACGGCATCGAGCCACACAAAGCAGCCAAAATCGCCCGAACCGGCACCGCCGCAGCGGAAAACTTCTACCCTCTTCATCAGCGCGGCAGCAAGCTTGAAATCGCGACCTTCACGGCCCTCTTCTTCGTCACCGAAGATTTGACTGAATCGTGTCTCGACGGATTGAAGAACTTTCGCCAGAACATCGTGCTGGGAAACCCGCAACCCCAGGTCCTGCAGTCTTGGTTGGATAGTAATCGTCGCTTGGGTACCCTGTATCCCCAGTTTAGCGTTGATCTGATCACTCATGGAATGATGGATTATGTTAGCTGTGCGACGGTCGAAAAGTTAGTCTCGAAGGACTTCGTTTGTCTACCAGGCCTTGGTGGAGCAACAAGACATGGCGAAGGAGGAGTTAAAGCACCGCAGTTCCCGCGATATTTTCGAAGCATGACGGGGATTCCTGATGTATTTGCGTACTTCATCCTGACAGACGAGTTCTACAGACTGGACCGGCTGACTAGGCTGACTTAGATGACGCCCGATATGAATGATTTCACGAACGGGGTGAATGATCTGCTCTCTTTTTATAAGGAGTCTGTTGTGGGCCCTGAGACGGGGAACTTTGTCCATCAGGAAGCGTTCGTTCGGGGAGTTAGTATATCCATGGTCTTGGAAAGTCTGGCTGAGGATATGATCGAGAAGATCGAGAATATTTTGCACACGGCGTCGCATGATAAGGTGCTTTTGGAGTTTACGAAAGCGTATATTATGGGGTATATTGCGTTTTATTTGAGGGAGCCATGGTAAAAGTTTTTGGAGTTGGATATTCCATGCTTGCGGTTGTGCTGAAGAGGCAGATGTTGTTTCATGGCTACAGTCTCGCTCTTTGCTTGGTCTTTTGTTCGAAGTGTCGAATCCTGAATTAAATGATGAAGGCCCTAACGCCATTGCAGACAATTGGAACCGGAATGAAGGTATAGACTCTCTGTGTCAAGTCTAGTCTCGCCTTTTTGACATACTTCCTGTATTACCTTTCTGGCAGCATAGGTCTTGCTTTATTTCGGACCAAATTCCAACAGCACAAACATGATAATGATAAGAACGACTACATTATACTCAAATAGCAGCGCGCTGATGGGGCTGGTCTTGAGTTGCCAACGGCCAGCCGCAACAGAACTCAATGAAGCTGCAAATAAGCCATTTAACTCCCAAGCGAGGATTCAAGAGCCCCTGAAACTGGTTATCGTTCAACGCCTTCAACTCAGAATACAAATTTCCCTGTCACTGGCACAACATTCTGAGAAAGATGTTCTCCCCATCTCACCAAACTCCCCTATCAATTACCCCAAAGTCAATTCTCCGACTGCATTACTTCATCCAGACGTTACACCCATCGGCAAAATCTGATAATCATTGTCTTGGAATAGGTGGGCCCCGTCAGCGATGTCCTCCTCGAACAGCACCTGTTTTGATTGTAGAATTCACATTCAGCAGCAGTAGTAGTCATGAAGCGACCTGAGCTGTGGGAAGCGTTCCTCTAGTTTACGCATATACTCCTTCCTTGCCGCCAAACTAACCTGAGACACAACCCCCCCAAAAACTGCGGAAGACCATCCAGCCATATAAATACCGCCACCGACTATGGCCAACGGTGGTATAGCAGCCGCAGCACCTACTGCGCCCACTAGCGACCCGCCCATCATCACCTTAATGACCTTCGGAGACAAGTTAATTTCTGTGTGGTAGGCCTGCCGGAGTAGCCCCATTAGATGGCGGAGAAATCTGCCTACTGCCTGCGAGGGTCCAACAATCAGGTAGGTAAGGCGGATGGCAAGGTCATGGCAGTTCCAGAAAACAGGCATATATTTCCAATCCCGCCGGAGGTTCATATAGACTGTGCACGGTTGGAGTCAGCTTGATGTCAATCATTGTTTCGGTCAAGGTCACCTGCCCTTTGAGACCTCCTCGTCACTCATGTCTGTTCGACCTATTTCCTGTCCACTATCTATCTCCTTAATTGCACCTATATCCCACACCACGCATGCATTCCTCTCTGCCGGCTCTCTACTGCTGTTACTCGCACTGCTTCTGGAAGACGCCGATTTGGTTGAGTCTCCTGGGTGGTCCCAGAACTTTGCACCGGTAAACCGCTCCTCCAAGGTCAAGGAGGTGTCATCCCATCTTTCACTGTCGATGACGCAGAGAGCGTAGCGCGTGGTGAACCTGAGCCGCGATGTGAGGTTCGGCAAGGCATCGCTGTCCCGACTGTTCCAGTTGACAGGAGGACTCTGCGGCGGCCTGCGTCCGATTACTTCAACTAGATTCTCAAAAGTTCTGCTAACCGGGGCGGTCACAAGAAGGGCGACTCGTTTGCCTAAGTTCGGTTCAAGTTAATACACTTCTAGCAGAGATAGAAGTGTAGATAGATTACGGAACAGGCTGACAGACCGTTTTGTCCCAAGGTCCTTGGTATCTCGTCGGCCTCTCTTTCTGTAGGGGATGATGGTTTCTCCTCCGGGACTTTGTTCCGCTCAGGGCGGTTTCGGCGTTGCTTAGAGCTGGAGGAACCCATCGCAGGCTTAAATCCGGTTTAGAAAGATGGAGTGGTAGGATTGACGGTCGTGAAAGAAGGGAAATGAGAGCTAAAGAAAGAAATTTCTGCAAGAAGCTCGATAGACAATCATGCAGTGACTGTCAATGAAAGTGATCGGACCTCAAGGACGGAATGACGGCTTTGCGTTCCGAGCTCCTGGAATGTTGCACATTCCATTGCTTCAGTAAAGTCTAGAACACTGGCTTCAGCGCCTTCTTTCGAACGGAGAAGCACTACCGGTTGGAGACCTATCATGACGTGAACGGAATCGGTGCAGTTCTAGTTTTGGCTCAGCAGATGGCACTGGGCCCAGCCGAACAAGATCCAGCCCTTCTCAGAGTTCAGTTGTGACTTGGGTTTGATAGCCGAGAATGCACTGGATCTATTCAAGGATGAGCCCTGTGCGAGTAGCAATGTGACACTCAGCAGCCAGATTTCACTAGCTTTAGCTGTTCCAGGGGCCTCCAACGACTGTGTCGCGTATGCTTTCTGCATGTGAAGATGGAAGAGGATGAATGCGAACGTCTAGTCTCGCGGTAGATGAGATGCCTGCTAGGCACTATCCCACAGGCCCGGGTGGCATCTTCTTCATCATATATTATACGATAATCTGGAATGCATTCAGAGATCTGTAAGAAAGTTGTAAACAAGCAATTCTTGTACTATCCTATCCTACATATTCTCAATTCCTACAGCCGTTTAACGCTACGTAGTGATAATGCCAGGTCTCGGTCAAGCTTTCTCCATGGAGTGTCTATATACATTCGTATTCTGTCATTCATATCACCACCACTAATCCGTGGCTTTATTTAATACCCTCCGGGCCCACTCTGCGCGCTCTCCCCATTGGCAACCTTCAACTCGTTCAGCATAGCCGACCGAATAACACCAACATCCGTGTTAACAGAAACCATATCGAATCCGTCCTGGCCGCGGGCGTAGGCATCGGCGCCGCTAGTACCTACATCACTTGTTAATATAGATCGAAAAAGGGTATCATTTGATCCAAATAACACATACAGAAAATCGCAGCCTTCTTCCCAGCCGCATGCGCGGCCTTCTTGATCCGCTGAATAGCAGCCTCATGCTCCGCACCCCCGCGCGTCACACCCAGCTGCTTGGCCAGATCAAAGGGGCCGATCAGAAGCACGTCGATGCCGTCCACGGCAGCGATCTTCTCGACATTCTCAACTCCAGACCGGGACTCGATCTGCACGAAGGTGGTCAGGCCGTCGTTCGCGCCGTCGTCGTGGTCAGCGCCGGGGTCGACCCCGGGGAAGGAGTGAGGCGCAAACATCGGTCCGTAGCCACGGGTGCCGATGGGAGGGTACCGTGTCCACTTGGCAATGTTGATGGCATCGGCCTGTGGGATGGAGGGTTTATCAGACTTGTGCTCGCCCAGTTGAAGGGAGAGAGATGTCCAGAGTAGCCGTTCTGGCCTGGAATACATACCTCTGTGTGGCACATAGGTGTCATAATACCGTGAGCACCTGCATCGAGGGCACGCTTGATCATCCACTCCTCGGCGCAGGGAACTCGAATAATTGGGCTCACGCCTTCGGAGCCAATGGCGTTGTTGAGCTATGATTTTGTTAGCTACCGGATCTAATTTGTTTGATGTTTCAGGCGGATCCCCGCCTTCTTCGCGGACTGACTTCGTAATAGTGATGGTCGGAAATGAGGCCATGCTCCGCATCAACCAGGATCCAGCTGAATCTAGCTGAGGATCCAGAAGAGCCGTGAATAATTGTCTTAGCGACGGCAGCGCTGGGAAGGCTGTTCGGATCCCAATATTAGCTCACTGATCGAGGGAATTATCCATCATGACGCTCTGAGAGCTGCACGAGAAAAAGCCCCCATCATAGCGACGATTGGGACGGAACGTACGTGAGCCAGAACCCGAACGCAACTGAACGGGCCTTCAGGGCAGACTGGATAGGAGTATTGAAAGGCATCTTGAGCAATGAATGAATGAATTATCCAGAGAGATGGATAAGGACAAGGCTTGAAGAGGGGAAATTGGCAAACGTGGGGGAACTTAGGGAAATATTGCCGCCCCGGCGCGGGGGTTCGGTGCTCGGTGCAACTCCGCGCGAGTTCGGCTACCCGCATAAACCGGGTATACACTTCCTTTCCTTAGTGCGGACTAGTTTGTTTTTCATTAAACAGACACTATTTTTTCGCAGGATATGTAGCGAGTGCGCGGCTTCAGGTCTTCTACTTCTGTTCTGTCGCCTCTACTCTCCCACCTCATGTGTGTTAACACAAGTACTGTACGTGACATAAGGGATGGCCCGGGCGTGGGGTAGGGTGTGCTGTACGTCCTACGGCCTACATATAAACTTAACTAGGGCACTAGAGAACTGCCAATGAGATAAGTCGGAGGGGGTAGCGAAGTAACTCGGTAATCAGCAACTGTGACAATGACTGAATCGCTGTGGCTCTTACTCATATCCACCCTTGAATATTTACAGACCTGACCCTGGGCTTCTTTCGTTTGTTTAACCAGGTATCAAATGCAGTGGATACCTCAGTTTGAGTCATGGCGGTTGAAATAACAGCTTTCCCATATATACAGTACTGATTCATCTTTCTAGTCAGCTTTGCACTTGGAAACTGCTGCTACAGTTTTTAAAGGCTTAGTATATCCTTTCCTGACGGACAGTCTCGTAGTATCAAACATCAGCAGTAACATGTGATATCTCCTCCATACAGTAGTATACATATCATTGACGCCGAGTCTCTAGATACTCAACAAGTCATATACCCTAGTTCAGGTAGCAAACTATTCGTAGATCTATCATTCCGGAAAAGGCCACATGCGTCTCACTTCCTCCGATGACTGTTCCCCTGCCATTCGCTCGATATACATCTCCAACAACTCCTGATTCTGTCTCCTCCTCAGCTCGAAGTCCACATGTGGTGATATCCACCCGTCAGCATCAGTATCAAGCGCTTCCATCGCAAGCTGCTGAACCTCGTTCCATTCCCTATACCTCTCAAACTGCTCCTCATGAGCACTGGTCTCCTCTGGGCCGAAGGAATAAGGACATTGCCCCGCCATGCCAAGGTACGACCAATTCCGGAATATCTCAATCAAACACTCGCGTAGTGGAACAATCCCAACAGTCGATACTTCTCCAACGCGGATGAACAACTCTCGGAAAACACGCGGTACATTCATGGCGTGATACGCGGGTCTGTTTTCAAGGAATGTGGAGACTTCGTATGCTTTTGACATTTTGGACAGGTCCCACTGGTGTAGAACGAGGGCTTGTTCGTCTGGATCTAGGTGGTTGAAGTTCTGCGGGAGGGTGGGTTGGTTAAATCCTTGGGGGTAATTTCGAGGAGGGTGGAGGAATATAGGCCATTGGGTTTGGAGGAAGAGGGGGCGGATGGAGAGAGATTGGATGTCGATGAGGGATGTAATGAGGGAGTTGTTGTCGGGTGAGATGAAGATGTTTCCCATGTGAAGGTCTGTGTGCCATAATGTTGGTTGGGAGAATTGGGATAGGATAGGGTGAGAGTCTAGCATGCGCATAAGGGCTATTGTGGCCTCTAGGAGACGGGCTTGTTCTTCGGGCGTTCCATGCTGCATGAGTGATTGGTTGTCTGGGATTTGCTTTGCGAGGAGAGAGAATTGTCGTTTGACGATTGACATTCCGAAATCCGATAAACATTTCCCTGCACAATCGTTAGTTGGAATGTATAGGAATCAAATGCCCACTTACAAGGCCCCCTATCCACTCCACCATCCTCACCAACTACCCCATCAGGCCCATCAAGATCATAAAAAGCCCCTTCAGGCGAAGGCCCAATACAGAACAAATTACCTTTGTCCACATCATCATCAAGCTCACAGCTTCTAAACCCAAATCTCTCCGCATCCCCCCTCAAATACAACCCCCCGTACGCCGGAAACTCAATTCCCGAGAATTGACGCTCAAGCTGCGTCAAGCTCTTAATCAGTTCCAATTTCTCGATCTCTGCCATCTCGCCCCATCGTTCGTATAACTGGATTCCGGGCGCTTTTTCCATGATGATATACTCTGCCTCGACGGGGCTCGAGATATCAGAGGACCAGGTTAAGACACGGGGGATGGGGATGGTTGTGTATTTCTTGACTGATATTTCACCAACCGACCAATCAACCACGTTAGCATGTGAGGAACCCATCTATTGTATACGTTTACAGGGAACAGAGAGGACGGAGCGGACAGAGAGGACAGAGAGGACAGAGAGGACAGA
>JAMAHN010000006.1:772576-850316 GCA_023627535.1 Aspergillus sp. S1802E | reverse complement strand
GAGGATAGAGAGGATAGAGAGGATAGAGAGGATAGAGAGGATAGAGAGGATAGAGAGGATAGAGAGGATAGAGAGGATAGAGAGGAGAGCAAGAACCTACGAAACTCCAAAACCCCAACCTCAGCCCCCGTCGCAAGAACCGGCGGCCCAGCAACCCGATAAGGAATCTTCGCAACAATCTCATCTCTATTCTCCTTCGTCATAAGTAACGCTTTGCTAAATCCACCCTCCAGTTTCTCGATGGCTGTTATCGGAGAAACGCTTCCCCCGGCTGGTGCTGTGGCAGCGACATCGCAGAGAGCGTCTATGTTGAATTCCTGATATCGGCGAGCAAATTGATCCTCTTCGTTGATGAGGAAACGGCCATTTGTGTATGTGAATAGCTCTAGACGAGTGATTGGTTTACCTGTTTGTTTGAGTGTTGGATGTGTTTTAGCTTTGGTGATGGGTTTCGCGGGAGGGTGGCCAAGCCTCTCCCTGGGTTAGGTGCCTACCTCGGCAGAAGATTGATATGTTTGCGACTGGTGGGTGATGGCGGACTATTTTGATGTTGCGGATGAATGGGAACATCTGAGTAGATGAAATACCCCAGGTAGCTAGAAAGTCGGTATCTAGCTTTGGGTGAGGTTGTGGGAAAACATATTCCTAGAAAGGGGTAAATAGTCGATAGCAATAGCCAAGTGAGGGAAACAGTAATTGATCGCGTCTAATTATTTTGGGATAAGCAATGAAACCTGATTGATTACAGATGTACTGCGCACAGTTGAGTTGCTGGAAGGTAGTTCTGATGGAAGGTGGATGCAAGGAGTAAACAAAGCACCGCGGTGTCGCGGCCGTCGGTCGGATGCATTTCCGTGCTAAATTACTCCCATGCACGCCTACAATCAAACACAAACGAGAACTACAGACCCCTCAAGGAACACCATAAGATAATAACCAATCTAAATAAAATCATCTAATCTATTACATATCTTACATCTTCGCCTTCTCGGACTGGGCGGACAGGTCGGGCATGAGCATATCCCTCAAGTCCGAGGCGGCCTCGTTCAAGTAGTAGCTCATACGCTCAGCACCAATGCGCTTGCAGACAATGTTGAAGTTGAGACTATCATTCATATGGTTAGCATGACATCCCGGTAAGATATGAAAGGGGGCAAGGGGGGGAAGGGGTACCTGTTCTCGTTGATCATGTAGGCAATACCGAATCCGTCATCAATGACCTGGCTCCATCCGTAACCGTTGAAGAACTCCGAACTCAGCTGACTAGTAGACAGGTACCAGGAGCCGCTGTAGGCGTAGGCCGGGTCCTCGTACAGAGCAGGCAGCTTCTCGCCCTCGCGGAGCAGCTTCTTCAGACCGAACAGGTGGCGGTCGACGCCGCGGCCGTCGCTAGCCTCCGCAGTGTACTTGGAGTGGGCGGCCAGCGCCGATCGGAAGAGACGCACGGCCTCCTCGCGGGGCACGGCGGGGTCGGAGATCGCCTTGCAGAAGGCCACGCTGTCGTCCGACACAGTGCGGATGGTCTCGGTACGACCCTCCTGGAACTTCCGCGTCGACGCCGACTCATACGTGGGCCGGTTCTTGCCGTACATCTTGAAGTAGGCCAGCTGGATGACCATCTGCACGTAGGCATCCGGGCTGCACTTGAACTTCTTGATGAGGCCCTTGCCGTAGCCCTGGTAGGCTTGTACGCGCAGCTCGTGCGAGGCGATCTGCTGCCGATGCTCCTTGGTGGCGGCGTCGATCGACTCCAGCACCTCGTTGTTCAGGTGGAAGTTGATGGGGCGGGGATCGGGCAGGTCCGATCGCACCTGCTGCGCGGACAGGTCGATGCGGTTGTTGAAGATGAGGTTGTTGAGGTGGTCGTTCATGCGGTGGGTGGGGCTACCATCCATCATACTGTGCTCGCCCATGAAGCCGGCAGTGCCGTTGTCATTGATGATGAATTGCAAAGGCTTGTCGAACCAGCGGTTGGCGCCGTCACCGTGCCAGTACTGATGCGCCCGCTCCTCCAGGGTCACGGGGTTGGCATCGTCGAGGCAGATGACGAATCCGCTGGACTCGATGTCGCGCAGCGCCTGCTCGTTGGCCGGGTGCGCGGCCACCAGCTTCTTCCGAGCGTCGGTCCAGAGGTCACGGTTGGCCACGGTCAGCGTGCCGACCGCCGGAGCCGGCTGTGCGACCTGGTAGATGCGCTCAAACTGCTGCTCCAGCTCCGACACGTTCAGCTTCTGGCCGTTGACCACCAGAGGCACCTTGAAGAACTGGTTCTTGCGCACCACCACGATGTGCTCGTTGTCCTTGGCGGCGTACTTCTGGGGGTAATCCGCACCGTCGGCGGGGATACGGCAGCAGTTGAACATGTACTCGTACGAGCTCATGGCCATGGGCTGGCTGCGCATGTACTCGGGCTCCAGCGAACCGTCATCCACCTGACGCTTGAACTCCAGCGCCGCGGTTGCCACGGACGCGGCACGCTTGGCGGGGTTGCGCCGGGCGCGGTCGTCCCGGTAGGAGTAGAAGTAGGAGACATAGGGAATGACGGGGTCGCGGTACCCCAGGTAGGCAGCGTGGTTCCACCACTCGGTGAGCCAGTTCTTGTTCTTCGGGTCGGCGGCGCGGGCCAGCAGCCGTTCCTGCAGAGGCTGGCCTTCACCGCCGGGCTTCACGAAAGCCTCCACGGCCTTCTTGGTGCGCTCATACTCGGCGTCCGAGACCAAGGCGTGGACGGACTTCAAGTAGCGACGAGCAGTTTCTTCCAATGTGGGGACGGGTAGACGGGGGAGAGAATCTTCGAAACGAAGCAAGTTGCCTTTGGAGAGGTCTTCCTTGTAGCCTGAAGGGAAAGGGGTGTTAGAAACAATCGGCTGCGTCCTGCGCATTCATGTGATCGACTCACCCTCCGGGACCGACGAAGCCTTGCGTCGAGGGGCCATAATTGGAGCCTGCAAAGTCGACGTTAGCATGTTTCCGGAGGAACCAAGATCAAAAAATTTCGAGTCTACCGCAGCAGATCTGGCGAGGAGCGAGTTGGTCGGGGAGAGACGGGGCCGTGAAAGAGTGGTGGAGAGACGGCTTCGAGCAGAAGCCGTGAACATCCCTCTCGAGTGTGACAAAAACCGATGGAAATGAGAGGATTGACGAGAGAGGACTGAGAGGAAGAGAGGTGATTGCGAGAGTTAGAAGTAAGAATGGGAGGGAATAAATCCAAGGGAGGGAGTGGGTAGATGAAGGAAGAAGAAGAGCAGGAGAGAGACAGAAGAGAGACAGAAGAGAGAGAGAGAGAGAAAGGAACCTCGGCTGGAAGGAAAGCGTCACAACCGATCGCTGGCCGGTTTCGTATTGTTATGGAGCTGCGGGATGGCGGGAAAAAGACCGTTCCCCGCAGCAAAAAGGGAGTAATACGGATACTGACGCGAGACGGCACGACGTAATGGGACGGGAGTCTTCATTCTCTCCCCAGACGTGGGCGGCGTTGGGCCTCGGTTCGGTGGCATCGGTGCGGTGGACTGCGAATTCCTCCCTGATGTGAGATCCACCCCGATGGATTTATGGACCAGGGGAAATGATCAGCTATACGCTATGAATACTCTAAATTAATCCATCTTTACTTCCTTCCCGACTCGCGTGCTTGAGCCTGGAGATTGACTTGTCCTCACTTCCCAATGCGGGGAGAGCTTCATATTCTGCCTGATCCCTCAGGCATCAACAAAAATGCCTCCCATCCATGGATCTATACGGAGAACATGCTGGCATATCCAGTCCTCCGTCACAAGGAAACACATGTCCATTCCCCGGTCAGCCAGAGAATCCTTCAAGGACCCTCCCCCGGACACCAACAGGGATTCCCATTGGCCTCGTGCACGCTGGATGACATGTTTCCATTCACCCGTCCCGCTGATCCGGACGTTGCATGTCATCTGCCCGTCGTG
This sequence comes from Aspergillus sp. S1802E, assembly GCA_023627535.1. Lineage (NCBI taxonomy): Eukaryota > Fungi > Ascomycota > Eurotiomycetes > Eurotiales > Aspergillaceae > Aspergillus > Aspergillus sp. S1802E. The sequence continues at coordinate 846,384 of JAMAHN010000006.1, read as the reverse complement.
TCACGGTCATCTGAAGCTTATTTCCACCGGCATTAAGAGAAATGATATTGCAGTATAGTTAATAGACATAATGATAGCTCCACGCCTCGCTCGTAAAAAGAACAGCAATCCATCGAGACACTGACTCGACTGGAACATTTCAGAGAGTAGGAATTAAGATAGACATGGGGAAGATGACAAAGGAAATCGGGGGCCACAACTAAACACAGGATAATAATAGAGAAAAGAATTCAAAAAGTCATCCGTTCCTAAGGACGGTATCCAAAAATGTACCTCATGCGATCATGACACGGGCTGCACCGCTGCCGCCGACGGTTCCTGACTCTCCATGGCTTTCGTCTTGCGTCGCGGAATCTGCCCGTTGCGCAGTTGCTCGATTTTGATGACTCCGGGCCCGGTGCAGATACGTCCGCTCTGCATCAGACCGCGCAGTCGCTTGCGCCGTGCCTCTCCGCTCCGCTCTTCGCCCCGGCCCACACCTTCGTCGACCCACTCCACGCGCAACACCTTAAAGCTCATGCCGTCGTGCGAGCCTTCCCACGTTCGAGACCGAACGCCGAACAACACGCTGGAGTCATAACGCTCCAGTCTGGGCAAGACCAACAGAGTGATGTGCAGGTCCTTCTCGGGTGGAGGCAGCGGGGGGATCCGAGGTCGATCCCCCTCGGGAAGACCGGCATCTTGCGGTGTCTTCGGGGTGTGTTGATAAGCATCCCTAATCTCGAGATCGAGCATGTCCACGTCCACGTCGTCACCCCAGGCGCCGCGGAAGAATCCCGAATGGATAGCGGCCGCGACCGGGTCTGAATCATCCGTGTACACGCCGGTGCCCCACAGAGCACGGCGGGCGCAGATTTCTTCGCGGTGGCTGGAGTCAATGCGATAGCGCGGAACCCGCACCGTAAATGTACAGTTCTCCTTGCCCTCAAAGCGAGGAAGAGGGAGTGGCGTGCTCGTGTATCCGAACTTGGCGCTCTCCAGCGTAGCCTTCTCCGTGGGGGTGCCGATTCGGGTGGCATACAGTGTCGATCCGAGATGGTGCCGCGGGAGATGGGCAACGCTGGACAGCACGGGCTCGATGTTGACCATCGTCCGGGGCTCGCGCATCGGAGTGATAGCGGTCGTGGCTGCAGACGCTGACGGGCGGGGAGCGTGATGGTGATGGTGATGATGGTGGTGATGATGATGTCCCAACGGCGTCGCGCCGGGCATATGCTCGCCTGGAGTCGACGTGCGATGAAGGAAATTCATCGAAGACAGAGGCCGATGAACACCACCAAGAGCGGCTGCAGCCGCTTCCTCTTCTGGTTTATGACGGTGATGGTGGTGGCTAGATGTAATCGATTAGCATGAAATACTCCTGGGGGGAGGAGAAGGAAGGGTTGTGAAGAAGACATACTGATGGTGATGATGGTGAAGATGGCGACTCCGACGACCACGCCCAGAACCACCTGCGCGCAGATCAGAACCGGCCTCGCTTTCCACGCGACTATCTTCATCCCTCGACCTCCTTGACTTTTTCCCGTTCGCAGACGGGGGTCGGGCAATTTTCGGGTCATCCGTAACGGCCTCGCTGTTGACCGATCGACCGGTGAGGCTGTCGCGCTTGAATGGGCTAGCAGCCATCGGAGTGGGAGGTCCGCTGCCGCTGGCGGTGGCAGTGACGCCGCCAACACCACTTCCAATGCCGGAGAAAACACGTCCTAGTTCGCTCTTTATACCTGCCTCCCCTGCAGGCCCGAGAATCTGGGCTTGGGCACCCTGAACAGCTTGAGGCAAAGGTGACGCGCGACCGCCGCGTTTGGCATCTAGACCAACGCCAAGGAGAGATCGATGCTGAAGCAATTCGTCACTTCCTTTGCGTCGCTGATCATCGGAAGATGCCGCGTGGATCAGAGCGGACGGACCTGCCGACGGCGTGGACGTAAAGACGCGATGTTCAGTTTGAAGTTTACTTAGGTACGGCTGCTGGGGCGGCGGCTGCTGCTGCTGCTGCTGCTGCTGCTGCTGTTGTTGGTGGTGTTCATGAGGGGGTGGAGTGGGTTGGCTTTGGCGGGACTGCATCGACAAGGGAGCCGGTCGCGACCCTGCTGCCATCTGAGATCCCAAGGACTTGGTGTAATTCTGGATGGCGCCAAACCCGAACCCAGATCCGGTCTCGGAAGCAGAAAACCGCTTGTTCTCCGGCGAGGGAGGCTGAGAGCGACCAAGGTCCCACGCAGACAATCCTTGCTGGCGGGTAGCTGCAGGATCCCGCTCTCCGTAATGCGCATTATACCGTGCTGATGGCGGAGGGGCTCCTTTAGAGTCCGCTTCGTGGGCCAGGGCTCTTTCCCGGTCCCGATGGGCTTGTTCCTCCAAGTGACGATCCCCATACAGCCCTCCATAACGGCCGTGCGGCTGTTCATGACCCACATACGAACTAGACCGCTGATGTGCCGCCGCGAACAAGCTTTCCCCGGGCGCTGCGCTCGAGCGCGCCATCGGACTGTACCCGGCAGGGCGAGCCGGTGGATCGAGGTGCTGGGGCTGGCTGTTCGGACGAGGAGCGGGGGCGCTAAAACTCAATCGACGCGTTTCGCCATAAGCAGCATCGGCGGAAGATATCTGCGGAGACGGATGCGTCGAATGCGGCTTATCCGGATACTGCGATCCGGGCGGTTGTACGCGAGACAGTCCTCCAAACTTGCTCGGTTCGGCAGCGGAGGGATGAGAAAGCCCACCAGAGCTAGATCGGTACGGTCGCCCGGACTGCGTTTTCGAGAAAGGCTTCTCCGGGGTATGTGACCGACGAAAGGGGGCGTATTCGAATGGGGAGGGTCTAGCGGGAGCAGAGGGGGGAGACATGGCGCTGGGGGCGGAGGGCGGAGGCGCGCTTCCAAAAGGAGCGGAGGACACTGGCAACCGGGAAAACATGGACGATGATGAGCCTACATCCCGAGCAGGTCGGTCAGCGTCCGAGCCTAGCATGGAAGATATCGACATGCTGCTCCCAGGACGATGATGAGCCGGGTTGCTGGGAGGCTCACGCGACATGAAGGGGTTGGAAAGGGATGAGGTATTTCCCGATTGACCTCGTGACGGGTAATGCTGCGGCGGCGAGGGAGGAGGCATTCGACGATTGCCTATCGAGTGTGTGGAGGATTGATCTTGAGGCCCTATTAGAGAGAGAATTTTCCCTGAGGTTAGCGACACTGGTTTGAAGTCTTCTAGAAACAGAAAATAATTGCGACTGAAGACCAAAACACGACGGAAAATTTCAAGATCCCAGAAAGGAAAACAGAATCGAAATAAAATCAAAAGAGCGGGGGAAATGATTTCGAGTTAGAAAAAAAAGTACGCTGCGTGTTGATGTGGGCCATTCATCCGGATCACGCTGGGAAGCGCGCCAGGACCCGACGACGAACGCCTGGCGACTCACCAGGAAACACGGGGCTGCCGCTGCTGCCCAAGGATCTTCGGCGACCCTGGTCATGCGACTGGGGAGGGTTCATGTCGCATGCAGGGAAAAAGAAAAACGACAGACAGCGACCAGAATAAGGATAAGGGAGAGGCCGGAATGGGGGAGTGGCAGAGTGGAGGAGAGCAGGAAAGGGGAGAGAAGATGATATGATGCTACTTTGCTGATGCGAGGAAAGTCCGCGCCTGACTGGGGCAGAACCCGTGACTCTGGGCCTGGAAGAGCTCGGCCGGCGCTAGTCCCGACCGGGCAAAGACGCCCTGAGGCAGCGCGCTAGGCCAGGACGGGACTAGCGTTCCCGAGGTCGCCTGGGCTGGAAGTCGATCAGGCGCCACAGACGCGCCCGGCGGAAGACCCGTGATTGGCCGGCGATCCCTGGGCAACAAAGTTTGGGTACCTTGATGTAATTGCTCGAGGTATACCAGAGGACAAATATCCAGTGTCCGATACTCCAGCAGGATGTAAAGACAGAACGTATCGCGAGAAGAGTAACAGATCAAAGCAAAAAATGAAGAACAAATAAAAGGAGAAAGAAAGACAAATCCTACCTTCGCGGTACACCATACGACGCTCCGGGCGATTGTGTTGATTAAGATTATGACTATGAATCTGGGTCTGAGTCTGGTTCTGGCTCTGACGATTAGGTTGCTTAATTTCCGCTTCCATACTCTGTCGGCTCGCTGCACCACGGGTCGTCTGTGATACGTGATACCCGCTGCTCTCCGTCCGAAACGGCGCATACACGGTCTGGGCGGCGTAGGATGTAGTAGACGTTGCGGGCGTCGACGAGGGGTGCGGAAAGTGATAGGCGGCGGGGAGGCGAGACATCTCGACTTCGCTGCGACTATAAGGATCCAGGTATGTTCGAGTCGGAGGGGGAGGAGCAGCCCCGTACGGACGAGGCGGCGGCGGAGCAATACGAGGGTCGTGCGAAGTATCCAGGAGCGGAGGATGTAGATGATACACAGGATGAGGTGGGTATTTCTGGAAATTCATCATCATCTTGGGAGGGCGGAGTTCGATTTCTGAATATTGTTTCCAGCATGAAATAGAAAAACCTGGCGAATTCGTTCGGGCGTTAGAGGGGAGGGAGAAAAAATGTCACGAAATGGCGGTGGAAGTTCAGGTCGCAAGTGGGCGGCGGCAGTAGCTAGTTCGTCAACAGTCCCCCAGCGACAAGCACGACGGGAGATCGATCGGAATTCCAGGCGGGGATTCAGGTTATGAAGGATAATGGGAGAGGAAAAAATTGGAAGAATGGCGAAGATCAAATCGCGAAGATCCAAATGACAGTGTTAAAGAAAGATGTGGAGAGAGAGGGCGAGAGAGAGGTGGAAGAGAAGAAAGAAAACAGACCGAAAAAAAAAATCGAAAGCAGGAAAAACAAAAAAGGAAAAGCAAAACAACAGGAGGGAAAGGAAACGGTGAGCGATGGAGAAAACGAGAGGGACATGCGACAGGCCCAAACCAATCAATGGGGTGCAGAGCTGCTAGTTTCGCTGGATTAACGACGACGGGGCCGCCGGGGCAGCGGGGAAAGTCGGTGGATCCCTGGCATTTCCTCGCTTTTCTCTCTGTTCAATTGATGGATCGGTGTCACCTTGTCAGTCAACTAGGTAACTGCGTTGTAGCCAAGTTCACCCCCTCTCCTGAGACAAAATAGAATCCATCTGAACGAAACAAATTTAACAAAGCGAGAAAAATGAGAGAACGCGGACCATGGAAGTTCTCCGACCCGCTGCCCAATGGCCACGACCTGATATCACTTGTAGAGGGCAAGTCGCGTTGGGCGCAGAACCGTCGACATGCCGCCCGGCTGGCATGCATCGGCGACGTGTCATGCGGTCATCACTCGGCCTGCACCAGGGATTCGCGATCAACTATATCCTGGTCGATCCGTTCAATCAGGTACACTACCACGATCTTAGGTACACTACCACGATCTTTGCTACTTTCTAGATGATCCTTTGTCAAGATCAAGATCAATACACAGAACATATTCTACCGCTTGACAAAGAAAAAAAAAAAAAAAGAACCGAAAAATATAGAATCCTGGAATGACGATCTCAACCCGACGGAATCCCCACCCTGCTCAAAGATTGCCCGCCGATCGCTCCTCGCCAGGTACCGCTTCGACCGTATACTTCCGTGCCACTGTCGCACAGTTCGGATATTTGCCTCGTCGCAATTTCCCATCCCACTCGTCCGTCCCGAAGAGAGGGCCTGGCCAGCTCTCTGCGCACTAGACTCATTCACCACTTAAAAAAAAAAAAAAACAAAAAAAAATATGAAGTGAAAGTAAAATCAAAACAAAGTGCCACCTCTACCGCCAAACATGCTTTATGTACGATGCAACCATGGCGCATTCATCCATTCCGATCGAGTCGCCCTTGCTTCGTGGCAAAGGTGGCTGGTCCCGTACAAGCTTGACCTCATCGACCCGATTCTGGAGCTCAATAGATGCACCTCGGCGTCGCTGTGATTCCGTTTCACCTCTGCCGGCGACGTGTAACCAAGGGTGTGCTGGACATGAAACACGCCGGGTGTTGTGCACTGGGCTTTCTCCATATATTTAGACCAGGTGAACGACGTCCTCGCTGCGGTCGCATCAAATGATATATGCTATTGTTTGTTTGGTTTGTTCGGTTTAATGATTCCATGGTTACCTAGCATCGTCCCTGCTTTCGATGGTGAAAAACGACCGCCACGACCGCCCTTCACACTGACGCCAGTCCACCTCGATATAATCCGCGCCCTCATGGACTAATATACGCCATGCAATGCGACGCAGCGTTCGTGGGAGGCATGGAATCGCGTCGTATCGGATTCGAAGTCCGCGCTGATGCGCGTTGTGTATTTGAGCCCTGATCCGCTCGACCTGTTGCCACGAAAAACGACCACCGCGGGGAGAGCCGATTGAGTCGCGGAAGTTGATCGTTACGCTGAATATCTGCGGTGGGAGCTGGGGAATCAATTGGCTACTGTCATTCTCGGGATCCTGGGCATCCGCAGGATCTACGTGTCCCTTCTCAGAGCCGGTCGGATCCAATGCTGGCACAGTTTCAAAGAATGTACTTTCGTTGACGCCTTCATTCCCGAGGTTCCTTACAAAATCCACCTCAGAGAAGCTCAGTCCTGTGATGACAATTGAGACAGGTCCGGGGACGACCTGCACCCCATCAGTATACGAAAGATAGCCCTTCCGACCTAGCGAGGCTATTTGGGACACAAGATGCGGCCATGCGGTCGATATCGACAAGCGTGGCTGCAAGAACAGAATGAAAGACTCTGTTAGATCGTGGTCCAACAGTCCCGCTGGGCCGGGTCTGTCAAGTGAAGCTGAGGACGCCACTGCAGGGTTCCTCGCATCAAGCTTAGCCATCAGAGGCTCGATATAGACGTTGCTGAACGTGTTGTTGGATTCAGGTTTGGAAAAGTTTCCCATGTAAAGTTCGTCATCCCGCACCCACACGTCGGCTTTTATTCCAGCACAGCCGGCCTTGACTGCGCGGTCGATAGCATCGGAATGCACTTCCGGGTCATAGGAAATGCAGGCACTCGGACGACCGCTGAATTCCGTAGGCCACTGGGCGAAATCTGCCTGGTCGGTCAAGTCTGTGGCCAGAAGATAGGATAGCCCATATGGTAAGTTTGCAAGGAATTGAATGACAATCCTAGCGATTAGGGTGTTAGTAAGGAGTATGCATACACAGTATATTTACTGGACGAGTCCCACGTAACGACAGGAATAAAGACACCAACTTACAGAAACATCACAAAGAGACACACCAGCGACAGCCCACGCTCGGTCCACCATCTTCTTGCCGTTGCGTACCACCTTCCAAGGAATTCAGACAGCCCCGGCGGATAAGTGGTAGGGTATGACCGAAGTGGATGATCCTCTAACAGTACCCAGGAAAGCGAATCATACTCTTTGGAGTCAACGGGGTAGGTGTCACCGACCATCGTGGGTTTCGCGGAAGCGGTCATTTGCAGAGGAGCCCTGTCAAGGGCTTGGAAGCATCCACAGTGGTCTTCCACGATGATCGACAACGTCAACAGAGCGGTGAAGCTGTTGGATAGAACGCGAGCTCAGCTCAGCGAGTTCAGAGGAGGAGGAAAAAGATACGGAGTACGAAAAAATGGAAAAGAGAGCTTCCCCGAGATGTGCCACATGACGATGAAATAAATAGGAGAAGTCGAGAAAGCAAGCTTTGCGGGATGAAGGTCCCGGAGCACGCAATTGCGGGTTGTGATGGTTCACAGTCTAACGGTAGTCGGGCCTCGTCAATCTGTTGCACGAGGGACAGGGGTTGATTTAGGCTCCGATCCTGCCTGCTTCCTCATGCTGTGACCAGTGAGATAGGATAACTTCCGATTTGTTGTTGCCAGTCATAGCATACAGGCATGATCGGAGTGACAGGGAGGTATTTCGGAGGGAAGAGGAAGCTATTCGGTACCTAATGGGTACCGTTGATGGGAGCCCGCCTGGTGGGCCCGCCAAGACCCGCGCGTTCTGGCACTACCGAGGATTCGCGTCTCTGCTGGATTATTGTCCTCAATGCATTCCCCACTTGGGGAACTAAACACTAAACAGTAGAGGATTCCCTTACGGAGTAGTTGACTAGATGAAGGAGGGTTGTATGACGCGGATCGGAATACTGTGCCCTTTTAGCCTGATTAGGGCCGAGATGATATCTAGGAATGACTACAAGATATAGTGGCGTCGGACATGTGCCAACTAGACCAAGATCCTAGGCTAGGCAATGATTGTAAGATTTTTCGGGGCCAAGGGTATGACTGGTTGATAAGGAATCGCAGAAGAAAAGCCTTTTATCTTCAATACCACGTGTACTTGCCTTGAGCAGGGGTTTGGTGGATTGTTCAAAGCACCTAAAACGCTTACAATGATAAGTCCTTGCAGTATGTCCATACGTCAACAAGATATAGTACGGAGTAGTAGTAGCTAATGATCAGCAAGGTATATTTCTATTGTCTTGATCGTGCGGGCATTATGAAAGCAATAACACGCCATTAGGCTTCCTCCCTACGTGTTCTTCCCTCCCCATTTTCTCACCATCTGTTCATCTCCTGTCGATACGCTCGAAGACCGTCCGAGCCCAATTCTCCAGACCCCGTTCCGAAAAGACCATCTCCTCCCCTCCGACCGGTGCCTCGCGGAGCATAATATCCCGGAATGGCAAGTGAAGGTCACGAGATGCGTGATATTGATTAGTATCTCCCACTGGTGTTAAGGTGACCTCCAAATCACTAATCCCACTGCAGGGGTCCCCGCTAAAAGACAGCAGCGCCCAGACTTCGATTATCTTGCGTTGGGCTTTCACGTTTTGATCACAGCACCGACGCATTTTGCAGTGGATGCAGTCTGCGATGGCAGAAGGAAGTGGAAACGGAACGTCTTTCCTGGGCAAACTCGAAACCATTCAGGGTCTACCATCCTGTATCGGAGAGCCAAGCTTTTAAAATTCATGGCAAGGCCGCCGGAACTTTTGAGGATACGCATCCAAACCAGATGCCACCTCTGACTTCGGTTCTCTCTACGATGCCATTATCCAATTCATGGCACCGATCACGCTGGGAACACGAATAACCCCGCTAACGCTGATGGCACCTCAAACGCAAATCCCGTCCATGACACCGATGGGATCCCTGACGCTGAAAACTTCCCGACGCCAATGGCACCGGCACTTAGGTGATTGGCTTCCTCTACAGGACCAGATTCTCATGGGCGAATCTGTGAAGCTCATTAGTGAGACTTACCCTGAGAAATACTACACTCGTAAGCATTTATCGCTGGAGGCAAAAGTATTCAAATTGGTTACCGACCCCAAGAACAGATTACTGGCAAAGCTTCCATTTGATGAACAAATCTAAGACATCAGAGACAATTAATTTGCAAAAATAGAGAGCGGCAATATCATTCCTCAAGACAATGAAATTGATATGCTTCAGTTGCTCCAAACGTACGCTACTAAAGTTCAGCACACTGAGTATAAGAATAAAGAACATACCAAGAGAAAGAGCGCCCTCTAGGCTTTCAAAATAGCTTCAAAAACTATCGTTCGCGGCACACACCTTTTAATTTCTACAATAACAACGTGAAAGATAGTTTGATATCATCCAATTTGGATACGATACCGCGAGTATGATTTTAATTAAAGATAAAAATTTTAAAGAGCTCAACACAAATTCATGAATCGCTATAACTAATCTTGCCGCATCTCAAGAAATCATGGGTATTATCAGTTACGGAGATGCAAACCAAGGAGAACTCTCAGTTGTATTAGAACAAAAAGAGCAATGTAACGAGTTTAGCTAACAGTTAAAGCTGTCACATTTAGTAATATTTCTCAAACTAAACTATCCATCTGTCAAGCTCAGCAAACAATTCCGATACTGAGAAGTTTTTACACAATGGTCAAACACCTGAACTTACGGTGGAGAGTTTATTAGCAATCCCAGTATGGCGAATACTACAGTTAATCCCAAGTTCACACTTGCGATACAAGACCCTACAATTTCCACCAGCCAAACCAAATCTAACGAATAGAACAAAGACACCGGCAGCACCTGGGCCACTCATCAACACCCCCCATCGCTTCCAGCCATGGGAATCTATCCACGGGAACCTCCCCTTCCAAGGCACCTTTGCCATCGAGAACGAAACCGCCGAGGCGAACGGCAACGATCCCAGCTTCAAGACTGGAATGCGCGTAGGTGATGATGGGTTTGTCTGGATACGATGTGGATCGACCGAAACTGGGGAAACGATCTGCGTGGCAAGAATATGGACACGATCGTCCTAAATGAAAGACATCCAGCTTCATTCGAAATGACAAACCATTAGGTAGAACAATATACACACAGAAGATGGCCATGCGTTGCATGTTCAAACCAGGATGCCAAGCTATCGCACTGTATGTGAGGATTGCGTCACTTTGATTTCATGCCTCCACAAGGCTAGACTATATAATCTGGAATAGCTTCGCACGGTACCAACTCATATCTTCGTTTCCATTGTCGCAAACAAAAAATCGTTCAATTAATCAAATACCATTACCCTGTGTTCACCTAAACAAAATCGTCAAGTAATATCCCACAATGCCAACCGCCATCGTCACAGGCGCCACAGGTACGAGGGTTCCACATCCACTCATGTCCCACACTAGTCCAACACCTCGTGAATGATAAACAATTCCCAAACGACTAACTCTCTCTCAACAAACCAGGAATCCTCGGCCGCGAAATCGTCCACCAACTCGCCAAAACGCCCAACGTATGGACAACCGTACACGCTCTCTCGCGCTCCCAAAAAGAACCGTACCCAGAGCACGTCCAGCACGATAAAATCGACCTCCTCGCGACACCAGAGGAGATCGCGGAGCAGTTGAAGGCCCAGAATGTCGAGGCCGAGTATTTGTTCTTTGCGGCCTATTTGCAGAAAGGGGATGATGAGGAGATGGATAAGATTAATGGTGAGTCTATCCTTATCTGTTTCTCCTGGTTACTGGAGTCACTTGAGCCATAAGGGATGAGTGAAGAATGAGGGATAAGTGAGCTGATATCGACTGCTGGGCTAGGCGACATGCTCCAGAACTTCCTCACCGCGCTGACGCTCACCGGGGCCGAAAAGAAACTGCAACGTGTGATCCTGACCACCGGTGCGAAGCACTACGGCGTGCATCTGGGTCCTGTGAAGGTGCCGATGGAGGAGACAGATCCCTGGGTTGAGGGGGAGGGACGGCCACCGAACTTTTACTATCGGCAGCAGCGCATCCTCAGTGAGAAGAGTCGGCAGAGTCAGGAAGGCAAGGGAGGTCAGGGATGGGATTGGGTGGTGACGTATCCGAATGACGTTATTGGTGTTGCTAAGGGTATACCTTTCTTCTTTGCTGGATTCCAGGATGACCGACGAGCTAACCAATGTGATAGATAACTACATGAACCTCACCACTGCCCTGGGGATCTACGCTACCATCACGAAAGAGCTCTCCGCTCCATTCATATTTCCCGGTTCCATGGACTTCTACACCCGATTTGATAGCTTCACGAGCGCGCGCTTTCACGCCGTGTTCTGCCTCTGGGCGAGTCAGGAGCAAGGGTGCGCGAACGAAGCCTTCAATGTAGTTGACGGCGACGTGCAATCCTGGCAGACATTGTGGCCGTTGTTGGCGCGTCGGTTCGGTCTCGAGGTCCCCCGTGAGCAGTTCAAGTCGGGACAGCATGAGAAGGTATTGCCATTGATCGAGAGGCCGCCGATCGCGGACTGGGCGGAAAGCATGGGAATTGCGAATCGGGTGAGACGCGGCGAGGTGCAGATGATGGTTGACTTGGAGAAGTGGGCGGCGAGAGACGATGTGAAGGGTGCCTGGGAGAGGGTGGCGAAGAGGGAGGGATTGCAGGCAGATGCGTTGGAGAAGGCAACGTGGTTCTTTTTGAACTTCGTGCTGGGACGGTGCTATGATGTTGTGATAAGTATGGACAAAGCGAGGAGATTTGGATTCACAGGGTCAGTAAACTCGTGGGAGGCGCTCAGTGAAAGTCTGGATGGGTTAATCGAGACGAAGATCTTGCCGGGTGAGTGAGTATATCTTTGTGTTTGTGGTTCTCCGGTTTAAAATACTAGTGAGGATGCAAATCTCTTCAGACATTCATAGAAGAAGAGGCTACAGGTATCTAGGTCCTGTATGGGAGTGCCTGACGCACCATTGAGGCAGCCAGGCAAGGCAATTAAGACAGTACATACTTGTTAAGCTGTCACCTTGCCTGGCCCTCCATCTTCTATAGATAATCATTCATTCGGAAGGGACAAACGAAGTGACAGCACCCGGATCTCTAGTGCATTTACTCCAAAATAGACCATCAAACCTTACACTACACAGTGTATTCACTAGCTGAAGGAATGATGGTAAAGTGCGTCATGCGTAGTGGGAAGTGAATGTGATGCCCCAGGCTGCACAGACCCCTCCTCTGTTCCCATTATATCTTCTGTTCCTATCTGTCCCATCTCACTTCCTTCGTTTCTTGTCTTCCTTCCTCACCCTCAGGCCCCGCAGACTTGCATCGCGGTTGTTTTTTTACTCCTTCCTCCTGGTCGCGTTCCTTCCTGTTACTCTTATCTTTCAGCTTTCCATCATTTGGACCATGAGCGAGCCAGTCAACATGTCTCTTACCACAACGATTGAGACCATTCTTAGTAGCACGGGTCAAGGCAAGATCCAGGTTACGCTCAAGCAGTTCAAAGAGATGAAATTCTTTCTGGAATAGAAAAGAAATTAAGTAAGTTTTCATCTTATATCTACGTTCGGTTGTTAATAGATTACTACATTGAAAGATACAGTTACAATTCCTTTACAGAATTCCTTCGTTTCAGAATGCCAACTTAGATTCACGAAAGTGGTGCAAACTGGGTCAATAAATAGATGTTAATAATGATAGTAAAAGATGATTTTAATGTGGCTTCAGTGAGAGTTTGTCCCGGTGTTACCCTCACAAATTTCCGGGGAGTCTATTTCCAGAGGTAAGTTAGGCAGCGCAGCAAGATTCCCTCTTTTGTCTCTATTGTTCTTTTGTTTGTTCAACTCTCGAGATCTCTCTGTTTTTATATACATTTCACTTCATCGCGGTTCTAACAATTCGCCACAGTACAAGGATTCCAGATGCATTTGTCATTCTGATGGGCGATGTTATCTGGCCAACTCTTAGACTTGAGATCGGTCACATGGACCTTTAGAGATTTTAAGTAGAATATCAAGTTGCTTTTAGAAGGTTTTGAAAGTTAAAATAAATAGTGATTTTTATAAAGCTAAATCTACTGAAAAAAAATAAGATGTATGTTTAAGTCAGATTTGTTAAAATATGTCTTTGATTCTAAATTTGGAGAAAGTAGACGACGCGGCCGCAGAATAATAAGATAACTTTTTATTATACAATAGTATTTTACTACCTAATAATAGCATTCTATCTAGATTCTTTATTTTATTCCGAAAAATCATGCTCAGCAATGTATTGCACTCGAATAAGAAAATGTCCTTAAACATCAGATTAACCTTCACATTTTACAATTAGATATATCACTACCGTTGATGCTTGATAGACTCCGATATATCCCAGAAAGCTTTTATGGCAGTGGGGAGAAAGTAAAAATGAGGATTCTTAGCTGAGGCTTTCTCTGAATACGTCTCGTGGACGACTCTGGCCGGAGCTTTTCTAGGACAGCCGACCATCAAGCCTCAGTGAGACCATCTGTCTCGTTCTGTTTCCTGTATTCTACAAGCAAGTCTTGAGCTATCGTTCAGTCCGGCTGCAGTGGGTGCATTAGCCGATTCGTTGATATTCTTATGATGGAAACTCACAGCGATTCATTGATATCCCCATAGCAAGTCACAGCAATGAAAGCTTTTCAAGATTCATGCTAAAGCACGCTTCTCGTAGTTACTTCCTTTGTAGAGTACGTCTTGAAGGCTGGAAAGCAAGAAAATGTACACTTAACTCCAGTCAAGGCTGTAATCTACGTTGCACGTAGACGATCGCCGTGGACTGAATACGAAGACCATGGAACCGGGACACCAGCGGATAAGAAGCCATAACCCGTAGCCTATCCGGGTGTCAACATTGCCGGCGTCCAATGATCGAGATGATGTTTAAGGCGGAGCATAGATCTACTACCAGCGTGTTAGATATCTACATGAGCAAACAGGGTTGCGGATCGGCGTCTACTAACTAGACCAAAAATCACAGCTGGGCAATGGTCAGATCTTGCAACATGCCCTACACGTAAAGATAAGTTCACACCAAATCTAGAATTCTAGCCTAGCTGTCACTATGTTGAGCTACTTTCTTCTGTGCTTTTGGCTTCTATAGTTTGAAGAGATATTCCCACGTCCTTCTGGTTTCTTGCTGTAGTATGTCTGTCTGGGACAGGCATATTTCTGGCAGCTTAGCCATGATGTCAAACACCGCGAGCCAGATTATAGTAACAGTAAAATTACTGATTAAATATGCGCGTCAACGACAGGACGTAGAGTTGGCAGTAGATGCCGGTAAATGAATCTGTTGTTTTGTGGTATAGTTACTCATAACTATAACTACATAGTCAATAATAGATACGTCCGCCCTGAAATCATAAATATCACATGCGCGGGGCTGGGGAATGGAAGGAGTCGGAGATGAGTCCAGATCGACGCCACGTGAAGCCGCCAACCCACCCGTATAATGCAGCTGCAGATGGGCTTCGACAGGCTGGATGCATGATCCTGCACTTGATCCCTCACTTTGTGTGCCAACAATGCATCGGACAGCAGTTGTGGAATTTGGAGGAGTGGTACAAAATGTGGTAATCCGGATAAGATTGCATTCTATCCACGGTGCTTGGGGAAAGGTAATGATTGGTGAAACTGCCGGGTTTGCATGGACCGAGGATTTGTTTCTCGGGCTCATGTCTTGTCCGTGGAATCTTCGGCAGATTCTGTGTCGGCAGCAGAATGAGGGTCGGCCGATCCGGCCCCTTGACTGACCGGGGTCGCGCTGGACTGAACACCGCCGGCAGGGCTGCTCAACTCGCTAACCTGGCGCTCTGTCGGGCTGGTTAGAAAGACAATCTTGTTTTCTTTTGAGAAGAGACTTTCAAGTCTTACCCAAATCACGAATCCGCTGTCGAAGAATTTGATTTTCTCTGCTAAGCATCATTGCTTCGGCATGATAGAAAGCGCCCTCATCCCTACTTCCCCGCCGTGGACTTTCGCCCAGACCGGTAATCCCTTCTAGACCATCTGCGCCCCGGGGAGAATCAACCAATGGCCGGAGACTGGGCGAAGCGGCCTGGCTAGACGGTCGCGACGGTCGGCGGCTGGACAAGGCCGAAGTAATCTGCGCGGACGGTCGACTGCCGCCGGTTGGCAGCAGAGGTGGGACAGAGGGGAGCTGCGAAAGCGCAGGGGCGGAATCATCAATGGCGATGTTGTGTGAGGACTGCTGCTGTTGCTGCAACTGCTGCAACTGAGATTGTTGGCTGCGGATCATATGCAGGAGTCGGTTCTAGAGCAAAACTAATTAGCGATTCTGCAAGAATCCACAGCCTCGTGCAATGGGACGGTGACACCCCAGGGATCATACCACTTGCGCCTCCTGTTCCTGTTCGAGCTCCTGATGCAGCTCCCCCAGCGAAGGGGCACGCTGGTGGTGCGGGTCCCCGGTGGCGATGATCGGGCTGCCCCCAAGACTGGAGGGACTAGACGTCCGGAGCGCATGGTGGCTAAGGGAGGAGGGAATGGAATCTGCAGCCGGGTCATTGCCATTGTTCGGGTTCAGATTGGTAGATCGACGACGTTCCGGCCCCGACATTCCCGATCGGGATGGCCGACGAGGGATGTCGATGGCATGGTTGTTATGAGTGCTCATCGTGGCGGTTGATGCAGGGGAGATGCCCGACGAAGAATGTTGCGAAGGTAGGGAGTCAGACGAAGTGGGGATGTTCCGTGGTTGACGCGGGGAGGTCGATGAGAGGGAGGGAGGAAGTGAGTTAATATCAGGACACATCCCTAGGAAAGAGAGAGATGGTAAGGTGAATATGAGAAAGACCAGCAGCTTAGAACGCTGATGGCGATGCTAATTTAGGAATTCTCGCTGCGAACGGAGAAATGCTGAGAATGAATAAGAGAGAGAGATGCGCATCGAAGTAAGACAAACAGTCCTGACTGGTTGGTGGAGGACCCCTCCCTAGGAAGGCGGTCTCTCTTTCTGCCGTTGTTAACTCGGGCGGTTGCGGTCGGCTTGCCGTATGGGGCTAAGCGCTGCTTGCAGCCTGAGGATGCAAACACACACACGTGATTGTCTGTGGAATGCAGAACGAGTTCCCTAAAAGGGAGAGTGTTTGATTCTTAGTCGCCATTTACTCTGGAGTACACAGCAGGTTGTCAGACGTGCACGGTGTACGGATGGTACAGATGTACGCATAGGTTCCTAATCTCCTCCCAACGCACCTAAGGCTCGAACCGCCAGGCCTTAGCTCGGGATGGTTTGCAAATCCGCCGGTCTAGGGAGTAGTACTGTCTAATCAATGTCTTACATCTGCGAGATAAACCCGAAAGATATGCAGAGGCATGTCTAACCTGGGCCAGGCCAAGAATCGAATTGCGACAGACTTCGCCTTTGATTCTGCAAAATTTCCATAGAAAAACATTTGACACTTGACCTGGTCCCTGGCTGGAGATCGGTTTGTTGGCACCAAATCGGGTCATCAGGGTTTGACGTCACTCCGTGTCACCTCCGGGGGCACAACATGAAATCAATCTACAACCTGTCCGAATTCTTTGTCTGACCACCACTCAGGTCAATATGCAGTCATAGTCACCTCACCTATCTTTGTTTAACCCTCTGGAGCCTTTAAGGTTTCTCTCACGCCCCCCTTGAGGACACCCATGGCCACCATGCCGACTCCTTGCGTCACGGCGTGCAACCTACCAACCGGCTAGCCCTAATCATTGATAGCCCGCATGGAATCAGCGGTACATTTGACCCCATTTCATTTCCCCAGAAAATTAAAATTGTTTGTTGACTGTTTATCTACTTCTGTGGGAATCTGGCCAGTCCAATTTCTGTAAGCTGCGACTGTAATTGTGGACCTTCATTCGCTGGACTCCCATACCACGATTCCCGAAGCGGGCATTCCATCGAGGCTCTCGGCCCAGAACGGCTTTTTCTCAGCAACCCAGAGTGGAGATGCCGGGATCTTGGGGAAGCTCTTCCTCTTGCGGTTGCAGTTGATCGTCTTTCGGGTGCTGTGGGGACGTTGGCCAATTTCCGCCACTGAGAGGGCCAAGTGATGATGCCGGGAGGGTATGCCATCCCACCGTACCGGCCCTGGATACTAGACAGCTGTAGGGGAATGAAATCCTGCAGTCAAAGAACTTTTGAGAAGGCGTGGCAATTAGATCTTTCTCAACCCATACCAAATTGGCTGCCTTTTCCTCGAGGAGGGTTCCTGGGGTATGCCGCAATCCTCGCTCCAAGTTAGTTTGCGCCACCGGCATCATGAGGGGAAAAGGAGAAGTGATCTTGGGACCGGAATCAAGAATGGATGTCGCTTTTGCCATTATGCAACCATAAATCTGGACCACGGCGTGATTGGCCCGATAGGATCTCAGTGCGGCGATCATGTGCAGGTATATCGAAGGGAACCGGCGGAGGCGACGGAAACCCCGAGTAGTCGGATTTCCATACTTTACTTTGACTCTCTTGCCTTTTCTCTCCTGCCGGGAGTTCCTGCCTGGCATGGCCTGGCCAGTCACCACTCTCCCTCTATAGCCTTTCCTTGGACTCGTGCATTTAATCTCCGGTTCTTCTTCCCTTTTTTTCTCTGCCCGTTCCTCCTTCCCTTTTATTTAACACTCTCATCCCGCGGCGTCCTTCCCGCCTCTTCACACTACCCGCTTCTTCTTACCCTCTGTCCTGTCTTACTCTATATGCTCACCTAGAATTATCTGGCTTGTGGAGAATATTCTATCATAACGGGTAAGCCTTTTATCTTCAAGCATGGGCAGCGACACACCTTGGCGCAATTCATTCACAATCCCTCTCCACTCTTCAATCTCCAAACACAGGAAATGATGGCCTTTACTGATGAGCCTCCCTAGTCACTGTGATGCCCAGTCCCCCTCGTCAAACCATGGACACGGAGAAGGAGGATGGCTCCGAGGCATCCTCTTCCACTCATACGGATGCGAAGGCTCTCCCCGACAATGACAAAGACGACATCCCGCAACTTCCCAAGTCTCGACTCGGCTTGGCTAATGACCCGGCAGCTGGAACGACCTTGCACCAGCTCGAGCATACTGTTTCAGAAAAGATTGAACTGACTGAAGAGGATTGTTACGATGAACTTGGCTACGCTTTCCCGGAATGGAGAAAGTGGATGATCATCATCGTGATCTTCCTCGTCCAGACCTCGATGAACTTCAATACCAGTCTTTATTCAAATGCAGCCGCCGGAATATCTGAAGAGTTCGGAGTGAGCATGCAGGCCGCTCGGTGCGGTGCTATGATTTTCTTGGTTTTGTACGCCTTCGGCTGTGAGCTCTGGGCTCCTTGGAGTGAAGAACTGGGTCGAAAGCCTATTCTACAGCTCAGTTTATTCCTCGTCAACGTTTTCCAGCTCCCCGTTGCACTCGCGCCCAACTTTGCGTCGATCATGGTTGGCCGCGCCCTTGGTGGTCTCAGTTCAGCCGGTGGCTCCGTCACCTTGGGCATGATCGCAGATCTTTGGGAAGCGGATGAGCAGCAGTATGCTGTGGCTTGCGTCGTCTTTTCTTCCGTCGGTGGTTCGGCTCTGGGTCCTGTCGTGGGTGGGTTTGTGGAGGCCTACCTACCTTGGCGCTGGAACATCTGGATTCAACTCATATTTGGAGGTTTTGTGCAAGTTGCCCACCTGCTGTTGGTACCCGAGACTAGGACAACAATCATGATGGATAGAATCGCCAAAAAAAGGAGGGAGAGTGGACAGGAGCCGAATCTCTACGGACCCAACGAGCTCGTTTCCTTCCGCGAACGCTTCTCGGGGAGAGAAATTCTCGTAACCTGGATTCGACCGTTCAAAATGTTTTTAACAGAACCTATCGTGCTGTGTTTGTCCCTGCTCAGTGGCTTCAGCGACGCGTTGATATTTATTTTCATTCAGTCCTATGGCCTTGTATATGACCAGTGGAACTTCAGCACTGTCGCTAAAGGCCTGGCCTTCATCCCAATCCTCATTGGATATTTTATCGCGTGGCTTTCCTTCATTCCGGTGATTCGAAGAAACATCGGAGAGCGGCGAATGAAGCCAGACGACGAACACACACAATACGAGTCTAGATTGTGGTGGCTGCTTTATACAGCGCCTTGTTTGCCAATTGGATTGATCGGCTTCGCGTGGACAAGCTTGCCTCACGTGCATTGGATAGGCACCATGATCTTTTCCGCAATTGTCGGTATTGCCAACTATAGCATATACATGGCTACCATCGACTACATGATTTGCGCTTACGGTCCTTATTCTGCTTCTGCCACCGGCGGAAACGGATGGTCCAGAGACTTCCTGGCCGGTGTGCTCACGATTCCTGCGACACCTTTCTACACGAGTAAGTAGTTATCCAGTGGACCTTGTTTATTCAATTGCTAATAAATGTCTCATTAGACATTGGCGGGGAACATCACCTGGAATATGCGTCCACTATTCTATGTAAGCTTCGGTTCCAGAGGCCCGGTCAGAAGATACAAATCTAACCAAAGCAACTAGTTTGCATCTCGTTCATACTTGTTATTGCGGTGTACGTGATCTACTGGTACGGTCCAGTTCTTCGGAAGAGGTCGCCATTTGCCCAGCAACTGTCCGATGCGCGAGTCGAGATCCAGTCTGCCGGGCGCCGACTCTCCAAAATTCCGTCCGGCTCTCGAGCCAACTCTATTGCACGATCGCAACAAAACTTGAGGATCCGCCATAATTTCGGAAGCCGCCCTGGTAGCTACGTCGCATCCCGGGGGAATTCTCGCAACAACAGCCTGTCATATGGGGGCTTGTAGAACAAGAAAAATGAATCCGTTCAACTGATTGATCAAGGATCTGCACGTCAAGCATGATACACTACCTTCGCAAATACAATGCTTAGAATGAGATAAGATTCCTTTGATGAGTGGATAGTGGCTATGGCTTCTGACTGCGGAGAAGACCCTGTATTTTAACAAATTGTTTAGCCACAGCATGATAATTGATCTTCCCGGGTGACTGTCTTGTATACTGTGTTTGGGGCGTTGATGCATCGAAAGTCCGTGTTTCATCTGGTCTTGTGTATACCGTGCATCAGGTATATATTACCACAACAGTAATACGAAGAAATATTTCTTCTATACAAATCCGCCAATTTCAATGTAGGTTACTCCGTATGGCGACGCTATCTAACAGGAGCTCCATTAGATCTCCGAAGGACCGGCAAACACCGAGCATGTGTCCGCAAGACACGATCCGGGGAACATTCTCCAGTCGTTGATCTCCATCGTGTGGAGACACCGACACCCGCTTTGGAACACGACGTCACAATCCCGACTCCGACGTCATCGGACCAGCGCTCATTGTTCACCGACTATCAGCTGTTATTCACTACGTAGTTTAATGGATTGACTCAATTAGCGAGTCGGTGTCATTTGTTAGAAAGTTCCAAGCAAAATACACGACTCACGTGCACGTGACGTCGACACATTCTGAAGCACTCGATGGATAGGTTGCGCAGATCCCTTGTGCCATGAAATAAATCAGAAGAAAGTGAATAAATGCGGCACTGTTAACAGTAGGATTCGGCAGGACTAGGTGATTCATGGGATAGCACTGCTGTAACATCATGGCTCATCACCGCTACACGCGATCATGTGACCTACGAGCTGTTGAGCGCAATTGTGGAGCAAATGGAGCTTCGGCCAGTTCACACTCTGTGTTTGCGACCAGCCTGGCGATTCCACACCATGGAACCCATAGTGACTTGTGTACGACACCGCAGTAGAGCGCTGTTCTCACACGTCTTCCATTTGAATCGTGGTTACACCAGGATCACCCCTCAATTATCGTCGCTTCCCTCTCGCACCCTCCGCTCATTATCATCATCTGTCCGCGCCGCTGCCACCATTCCTCATCGCAAAAACACCGTGCATCTCGGATTCGCTGCTAGAGGTTTATCGACTATGGCTTCTGAGCCTCAGTTCGCGGAAGGTATCGATGTCGAGCAGTTGCGGCCCCGGGTGGACGCACTGGTCGGGAACGGTTGGAAGCTGGATGAGGACGGGACGGGCGTGCTGAAGACGTACTATTTCAAGACGTATTTCAAGGCAGTGGTGAGTCTATCGTCTGTTTTTCTGCGCTGAGAGGGTGGAGCTAACAAGACCAGAGCTTTGTCAACGTCGTCGCGTCGCAGAGTGCGGCCGAAAAACATCACCCTACTATGACTGTGGTAAATAATGCCTGAACCGGGGATAAGTGACCAGCTCGAGGAGAAGATGATTATGATGCTAATGTTAGTGACTCATTGTAGAGAATTGGTTCTGTCGATGTCCACTGGACAACGCATCGCCCTCGTGGTCTCACGGATAAGGATTTGAACATGGCACAACACTGCGACGAGGCAGCGGAGATGATGGGCTCGGTGGACCAAGACAAGGGCAAGAAATGTGGATAGACCCTTGCGCCGGAGGGATCCCGGATGTAAGGGTTTACTTGATAGTTAGCATTCAACTAAATTAGTTCATGAGGCAGCATGTTATGTAACTGATATTCTTTTTTTTTTTTTTCTCGAGGGCAACAAAATGGAAGTTTGCTGTTTCTGCATGGGCGGGTTAGTCAGCCATCTAAGCTCAGCAGTGCATAAGCGTGCATAAACCCTCGTGTTGTTGTTTGTTTGAGGTTTGTTTGGCCCGGATCTTACTTTCTCATCTTCATCTGATTTTCTTATCCTCAGATGGACCGTCCTCCGTCGAGGCTCCAAATGGTCGCGCCCCAATCTGCGCTCGGCACCACCACGGTTCGCCGACTATTTTCGAGAACTCCATTTTTATGGACGCCTAGGGAGGTTTCGCCTGGCTGATCACAGTCACACTAATCCCCTTAGCGGAAAACCGTTATCCGGTGTGGATCCCCCTCGAGGGGCTGATTCAGGGGGGGCCCCCTCAGCCTGCGACTCTCGTGAAGGATGATCGAGTTCTCTTCGAAGATGGTCTTGCGCCTCTCTTGCCGATGGAGAGATCCGTCGGGATAGCGCATCTCCAGGCTCGGGTCTGGACACAATCCTTCCAACTTCCTCGTTGCCTGTTGCTTCATCCATCCTCTCTCCACTCAGGGGTTCGCTTCTGACCAACCGTTTCAGATCTGCTCACTATTTCGCTGCGACTAACATTGTGAGCTTTTCTTAGTCACGGAACTAGTGCATGGCCAATTTCAGTTTTAATTTAAGCACAAAGAAAAAAGAAAAAATTACTACGCCGGGTTAGTGACTTGAATGGGAGGGGGGGAATGAGTCTGGACTTCGTCTCGTGTCCATAATATCCCTCTCTTTTTCCCTGCCCTGTACTTTTTTTTGTTCGAACGACTGACTCATTATCGCGACCAATTCCTTAGAGGCGACAATGATGGCTCCGTTGCAGTAGCCGGACCGCCCCAACTGATCTACCGCAACGGGCTGAACAAGTCTCGTTTTCCACTTCCTGCCGTCTTATTTCAGCCTCAAAAGCCAGTTCAGCCGTTTGCTGCAGTCCACGCGGAGCCAATCTACTTCGGATCAGCCCTATCCCCTCCATTGGGGCTGCGCCTGCAGTCTTCGCCCTTGCTCACCACGCAACCAATTGGTTGTTGCCGTCTTCCTCGCGCCGGATTCAATGCGCAACGATTCCGCAATTGTCTGCCCACCGTCCAAGTGCCATGCGATTTTTCCTCGACGTCTGCGTGGACCTAGACAACTGTTACCTACACTCGCTCTCTCCGGTCATCCCATGCTCGGTTCAATGATACAGTCGCTGCAACATTATCGCGTCACTACTCCCCTCGATCATTCGCTGTTTCTCGCACATTGAGACTACCGTTCACGAGTGACGCTGCTCGCTCGAACCACCTGCGACAATATATCATAGTTACACATTGTTGAAAGTCCTGTTCTCGGGGCACCAGGAAGGAAGGGCAGGGGCCTGCATATAGTGTGTGGAGAATGGCATTGGAAAATGAAGATTCTCCATTATCGGTCGGCGAGCGAAGGGGCCAACGGCTCGCGCCGTTACAAACCAATTTCAGCCGTCCAACCTCTCGGCCACTCCTTGTTACCTCTCCTCGCACGCAACGACCACGACCGGAGGAATATCAGAATGATGAAGAGCACAACGAACGGGTGCCGCTGCAGCCAACCCCGGTGAAGCGCCAATCTTCCAAATCGGGGCTCCGCGGCCTGTTCGGTCGTGAGAAGACCGCGCGCAAAGCACCCAGTGACGCGAAGCTGTCCGGTATTGACGAGGTACAGCCCTCTGCACCCAATGGCGAGCCGGGCCCTTCAGCGCCCTTGTCGCCCATATCCACCTCAACCCCGGTTGCGGTGCCTTCATCGGCGACAGAGCCCCATCGCGCCAAGACGCCCTCCAAGTCTCGTGGGAGACAGAGCGAGGACAAACCGGGGTCGGATGATACTGCCTGGAAACCGCCTCCCCTCTTCCAGGCGTTTCCTCAATCCATCAAACATGACACTCTGCCCTGTCCCGGACTATCAGTTGACTCTATCCTTCGATTCCATGCCACCTCGTCCGCCAAGCGCGATGAAGACCATTCGGGTCAGAATTCAAATAAGGGAAACGGCACGGATGACCCTACGGTTCGCAAAAAGAAGGAAGAAAAGGAGAAAAGGAAACACCTACGCACCCTTTCCGATACAATTGGCAAGACTGAATGGGCGCAGAAAATATATGTATTGACCACAAGCGGTTACATTCTACAGTACTCTGGCGGCGGGAAACACGATCGTTTGCCTGAGAAGATGTTGCAGCTCGGACCAAAGTCTGTAGCTTTTGCGAGTGATGCGATTCCAGGGAAGCATTGGGTTTTACAGGTGTCGCAGTCCTCGGAGGAACAGCCATCCACAAACACGGACACGCATCGACCCTTGTTATCGCGGTTTGGGTTCCATCGATCACACGCCAAGCGACTCGCACGCAGCTTCCTGCTCGTATTTCACACTCCCGAAGACCTGAGTTCGTGGCTTTTGGCCGTTCGGGCCCAGATCGAGGCACGTGGTGGTAAGAAATATGTCACCGAACGGGTCTTTGACGACGACATGGAAAATCAGCTGCATTCTCAAACCAGTGCGCGTCAATTAGTTAGGAAGGACCCGAACCGGTTTTCGCAGACTTTTCTGCAGCCTCAGCAGTCGACTACGTCTGATGAACAAGAGTCAACCCTTACAGATCAATCTCGCCGGAGTTCGCATGTCTCACACCATCGCCGGTCGTTGGTCATGCCGCCTGGCCCTGAATCTCGCTCCGAATCCATCTCGACGACCCACACTGAAGTGACTTCGCCCGTCAGTGGCAATGGACAAGGACGCTTTTACTCTGCGGTTCCCCCAGGTGGTGTTCCAATGTCGCCTCCGAAGAATGAGAAGAGCGCCATCTCCACTGTGCTGTCTGCGCTGGATACTTCTGCCAGCCCGACATTGTCCACTCCCCGGAAGAGACAGTCGCTTAACCTCCAACAAGCTGCAGCTACGGAGACCCCCGAAATTCCTCGCTCACAGTCCGTCGCTCCGGACCCTCTGCTGCGAAGTGCCTCGCCGCCTGCTCCGAACTTTAGTGTTCCATCCTTCAGCCAGCGATTTGCGGCAAGAGATGGGTCCACCCGATTGAGCCGTGTGCCTCCGTCTATGCGCGGTAATGATATGCCCGTTGATCCGGCTGAGATCATGTCTACTTTCTCCTCTCCGCCTCAGTCCCCAGGGAAACCTCCGAGTAATTTCGGGCCGGGCTACGGGAACGAACAACAGTTACCCAGCCATGACACTCCGAGAAAGCCATTGCGCGTTTCCAACTCCGAGGATTCCCTCGCAGATCCTCAGCGAAGCCAGGAGACTAAGCCACATCGCTTTTCTCGGATCCCGAAGAACAATTTGACGGCTGCCCCGCCGACGACATCGCAATCATCCCGACCTCTCAGCGCCATCAAGAACGAAGCTGCCGAGTCACGCGTCAATGCGCCCCTTCCACCCCTGCCTCCAGGCGCAACCGAACCACTTGCCCAAAAGCCCAACCGGACTTCTGTCCTCCATCGTGCTGATTCTGGTGGCCGTCCCGCCGGCCCTCCCATGCCGCGACGCAAAAGTATGCCGGGGCTGACCGTTGGTCCACCCTCTGTGCCTCCTCCTAACTGCCCACTGCCAAAGATCCCGTCCCCGGTTGATCCTGCTGCACATGACTGGCCGGAGCCACCGACTACAGATCAACGGGCTGGCACTCCTGGTCGGCCGAGCCGCAAGTTCCGACTCAGCTCAATGCCTCATCCTCCTGCCAATGGACGTACCACCCCGAGCGGCCAACGTTCTGCGTCTCGACAGTCAAGACTGCCGGTCAACTAACCAGAATGGAGACGTTCATTATAACGATGATCTAAACCCTTACGGAGTACCCTATTTTTCCACCTATACGCTGCCTTCGATACCTTTTCCTTGACCTACTTCAACTATTGATCCAACTCACTTTCATACGTCGCCACGCATTCCGACCTTTCCTTTCTTCGTCGACTTTGACAGTCGACGACCTGTCTGATCAATAATTATACTACGCACTACGCACTACGTACCTTACCGTTCTAACATGTCGTGTCTACGATGCCTTTTTACATTTGCTCATTCACTTCGATACCACCCGTCCCTTGTCCTTTTTCCTTTCTTGCTTTTTCATGCAATACTCTTTCCACTTCACTCACTCTTATTCCCTGCTCAAAAATTCTCTTCATAGTTCTTGTTCCTTTTTATTCTCTTTCACAGCGATGCATGATTCAGGATATCCAACGCTGTCAGCACGTTTTTTCGCATACGATTGACTCTTCTTTTTCTACTTTCTTTTGAATTTTTCTGCCGCCTGATAAAGTTCTTGTTTGTCTTATATCTCTGATATTTGCCTTATACATTTTGTACATACATACATAGGAGAGATGTTTGGGATGTCTGCTGACTTATCGTCGACAGATTAGGTTAGCATTATAGATTTTTGCATATATTCTCTGTCCATTTTGAATGTTCCGGTTGTTGATCAGTATAGAATTCATCAGTTACCTCTCTTGTGCTTTTCACTCAAAAGTGAATTCTTTCCTTCAGGGTCAAGGAAGTTCTTCACTCTTATTAGTGACTATCTCTTCTTCCCCCCTTTTTCTCTTAATTACAACAAGATTCTACCAGAGTATTACAGCATTTAAGACTGATAACTACTAGGTTGTTTCAGCCACTCCGATCATGAACAATATCAGAAATTTAGCTTAATACCTTGCTCTCTTACACGGATGGAGAAAAAACCGGTGGTGGAAGAAGTCCGAGGACTTATATCTTTCTGAGTGAAGGAATTCATAAACAAGAACATTCGATACGGGATAAGTCAAGTTTCTTTTTTTTGGTTTCCTTATATATTGTCTTTTGTCGCTTCTGTTCATTGACTTGTAAAGATATGAAGATAAGGGTGAACCTTGAATTGGCTATACAAGTCGGCGAGTTTTAGCTATATATCTCGGTAGTAGGAGGCAAGGCCGGTTCAAAGGCTTTATAAATACAACAGGATCTCCTACAAGCTAACATTCTAGCCTCAGATTATTAACCTATGAAAGGGGACCAGTTCGTGAAACCCATCCGCTCGATCGAAATAAATCTACAGCGCTCTCCCCGCCTCTATCTAGATAATATTTAGTCTTCTAGTTGGTGTATACGCGCCCGCGGCATGGTTCTTGCAAATACTACCTAGCGATATTCTATGTCCGATATACATATACCATAAAGGGTAGCTTATGATGTTTGGACATTTGTTTGCAGGTTGAGATATGTCCTGGCAGAATTGGGAGGTTTCTATAGCACTGGCGTTCACCGAGAAGCTTGAAACCATTGAATTCAAGCTACAGACTGACTGCTACGCTAGGCCTATGTCCATACGAATAATATCCAGTAGAGAAAGATCTTTCATTGCAACCAAAAAGCTCATCATGTTACTTGCAGAGAATTTTAAACCCATGACCCGAATAAAGACATGCCCTGAACAAACGCAAGCAGAATCAACAACATAAAGGGAATAAGACAAGAGGTAGAAATAAAGAAAACAGAAAAGAAATGGAAGAGTGACTGGGGTGATGCAGTTGAAAATAAAAATAAGACATCCAGTGTATGTATTTCTACCTTCCAGGGAACAGCTTCAGTGAAGTAGCCCATTTGGTTTATGCGGAATTCATTGATGCAAATGTGCGTCCATTACTCGTCAGCGGCCTCTTCGACTCGAGGGGCGAGATCACGCTTCACAACGCCTGACGTCTGGGGTGCAGACGTGGCGGTTGTGGTCGCGGAGGGGGTGGAGTCCTGGGCCTCAGGTGCAGGTGTGGATGCATCTCCAACCGAGGATTTCTTGGACTTCTTCTTCTTCGTCTATTCGGAATAATTAGTATAGGGTATCTCTTCAGTGTTGGGCTATGCGCGACTTACTTCTTGCCAGCCCCACAAAGGCTTGAAACTGTCGAAGAAACCAACATCCTCGAACAGGTTGGGGAACAGCCACAGACCGGGAGGAACAGCAAAGACGGTGATGCAGAACAGAATTAGACGGAAGATAGCCATGGCGAAGAACAGACCCAGCAAGCCCATCATGCCGACACTGAGGTACCAGACACCCTGTCTCAGCATCATCGGCCACAAGGGGAACAAGACGACGGCAAAGATACCCGCCACAACGGCAGCGGCCATGGCCTTCTGTTTCCACTGGGGTCCTTCGTAGAGGAAGACGTAGTGCATCATGGGATCGGTTTCCTGGTGCTGCTCGATCTTTACGGTCCACAATCCCTTGACGCGGTTCTTCGGCTTGCCGTGGTTGTGGCCGGCGTGGGGGTCAACCTTGGAGACTCGCAAAGCGAGAAGCGACAGGGGAAGGAGCTTGAAGACGTTCTCTGCCGAAGCACGGTCGGTGACGGGGGGGAGGATGGAGTTCTTTTTGGCGGCAGCTTTGGCGTAGGCGGGAGATTCAAGAGCGCGGATGGCACGTTTCACTGTGGATGAATTGGAGTGAGCAAGGATACAGCCGAGTAGGTGGTGAATGAACATGGAAGGGCTCAAACCTTTGAACATATCCTTTCGTTGTCCGTCCATGATACATGTTCTCGTCTTCAGGTTCTGGGAGCGCAGGAACTGAGCGACGGCAATAGCCTTGGGATCCGGGGGATTCGACGGGTTCACAGGCACTTGATGTGTGGTCTGCTGCTGCTGGGGTTGCGGTTGGCCTTGCGCCGGCTGTCCTGGCTGCTGCGGCGAGCCTGCTTGAGCTTGTCGTTGGGCCTCAACTTGTTGCTTGTGTGCGGCCATCGCCCGCATTCTCAACTGGGTGACGTATTGTTCGGTGGTCATTCCGTGCTTCTGAGCTTCGGCGTTCAGCTGCTCGCGCTGCTGTTTGGCGAACTCCTCGGGGGTCATTCCTCGCTTCGCAGCCTCAGCAGCAAACTGTTGCTGCATGGCCGCGATTTGCTGGGGAGACGGCTGGCCGGGTGCCGCCATTGTGAGTAGGGATGGAAAGG
Organism: Aspergillus sp. S1802E; assembly: GCA_023627535.1. NCBI lineage: Eukaryota > Fungi > Ascomycota > Eurotiomycetes > Eurotiales > Aspergillaceae > Aspergillus > Aspergillus sp. S1802E. The sequence goes on along the minus strand of JAMAHN010000006.1, from coordinate 817,606 downwards.
TGGTTCGGGGAGTGGATAAAGTTTAGACAAAGAAGATGATTACAAAGAAGGAATAGTTAAGTTCGGGGGAGGGGTGTAGGGTCGGTTGGGATAAGAGATGCAAGATTTTGAAGCCAGCGACAATGGACAGAGGGAGAGGGAGAGGACGAAGGGATCGGCGGAGCGAAAGAAGTGGCCAGATGGTGTTTGCCCGCTCGAACGGGAAAAGTCCGGTCGCACCGCCTTCATCTTCTCCGCATTTCTTCAGATGCGCCGCCCTCTTCCACCTGCTGCCACTGCGCCAGAACCACCCCCGGCCATGTCGATGTCGCTGGCTGTATCTCTTCTGGAAATGTCCGCCCGCTGCTTATCGCTCACTGCTCCATGTCGTTGAACTATGACCCCGAGGCGTCTCTTGTAGACGCGACTTGGATTGCGGTCTTTCTGGTGAGTTGATCCGTCACATCCATCATGTCAATCCTCCTTAGCGCATTCTGATGCATCCAGATGCTAAAGTCTATCATGTGAATTAGAGCGAGAGAGACGTGGCCGGTCAAATTCCCCTGAATTTCGTTACCACCTCTGCCGTGTCTGTCCGCGCAGCGTGCTTCGGCAATAACGTCTTCGACCGCGACTCGGCGAGCAGATGCATCTCGAACCTGCTGGAATTAGGGTATCGCCGATTGGTTGTCGATCTATACTGGTCTGTGGAAGGGCGTACTTGGAACTTTTGCCCGGTGTCTATTCCCAACGATGCGCCGGTGGTGACCCTTTCATCGACGTCAACGCCGAACGCAACGCCGACGGCCAACTCCTCGTCGACAACGACCGTGGACGCTGCGCAAGGAACCGCGACGGTAGTTTCGGATTCTTCGGGCTCGCAATTATATGAGCTCGGCCCGTACAAATGTTCGGACAACCTGTACTTTTCGGATATGGTCGACGTGTTCTTGGATTTCTTCAAAGCCACGACGTCTCAGTTGAACGTATACACCCGATTTATCACATTCAATCTTCATGCTGCCGCCAGTGCCGAAACGCCTACTCGACCCGCGGCGAAGGTGACTGGAGACGACCTGCCGTCAATATCGGAGCGCATTGACACCCTGCTAGATCGTCGCCTGTATTCGTACATATACACGCCTGCGCAGCTGGAGGATGAGCGCAGCAACCTCAATGACTCGTGGTATAAAGTCGACGACGGGTACAAACCTATCACGGAGTACTTCACGGTTCACGAAGATGAGGACGGCACACAGAGTACCCCTGACGGCTGGCCGTGTACGAAATATATCCAGCTAGCCGAGGAAGAACGGCTACTACTTGAGTATGGCTCGATTGACCCCCAGATGGAAGAGTATAGCTTGGACGATGATCGGGACATCATCTTCCCGCCAGAGTACCTTACGGTACCTGCTCCATTATCTATCCGGGACGACGAGATCAAAACCGGCTGCTTCTACGATACAGAAGCTACGAAAGTATCCCAGGTAAATTCCTCATGGGCCGTGTCCAACAGTCTTCCCGTGCCTGAAAGCTCCAACCGGACCGAGTTTCTGCGCGAGTTGGCCGGAATGGTCAAAAACGTTACTGCCTGCGGGGTCACTCCGTTCATCAACGCTACGCTTCTGAACTCGACGGCCGACAAAGATTCTGAACCCTACAAGAACGCCACCCTCTCTGCGGGGTGGGCCTGGGCCATCGACGAGCCGCGCGACTCTGAAGTCACGGATAATATCAACGAGCCGTCCCGCGATCGCTGCGCCATCATGGATCTCTCCTTGGATGGGCACTGGCGCGTCGTCGACTGCGATCAACATAAACGTCGCGGTGCCTGCCGGGTCGGCAACGACCCATTCACCTGGACGCTGTCCGACGCCGAGAACACGTATTCCGACGCCTACGACCATGGTTGTCCCGAAAACTCGTCCCTGGGCGTCCCGCGCACAGCTCTCGAAAACACCTACCTGTACCGTTACGCCTCCGACAGATCTAGCGTTGGCGGGGGACTGGACTCCTCATCCTCGGATCTGAAGATGCACGAAATCTGGCTGGACTTCAACTCCCTGGATATCGCGTCCTGCTGGGTCTCCGGCGGCCCGGACGCCCAGTGCCCCTATGCATCAGATCCACAGCAGTTGGAGAAAAGGACCGTTTTGGTTGCTGCCATTGCGGCAATTGTCATCTGTATCATCACGGCTTTGACTATCTTTGTTAAATGCAACGCTAACCGGAGAAATTCACGGAGGAGTAAACGGATCATGCAGGGATGGGAGTATGAAGGTGTTCCTTCATAGTTTGTCTTTGCTTTGCCGTTGTGGTTTGTATAAATGTATGTTGCTTTAATAACCTGATCTGACTGTTACTTATTTAATTGATCTGTACATATATGTGAACCCTGGTTTTTAATACTACTCATGCTTCAGCATATTGATGAAGGACTGCTCTTATCCTGTGCCGTGAAAACAGGGCAGAATCCCTGAATGCACAGAAATAAGCAGAGGGCGGTGAAGGTCTTCTCCACCGCCTTTTATCTAGATAGTAGAGCCAGTTCTCACTCTATGGTTGTCCTTGTCACTATCCTGTCGTGTGTCAAGGGCTATAAAATCAGCGTATAAAGGGGGATACAACCCGGCGGATGCCTAGGTTAAATACGTCGCCCAAGTCTTCCTTCTTCTCTGGAAAGGCCGATTCCTTCGCGTTCATCAATTGTCCAAGTCCTCAACCCGTGCGATCGATATATAGTCAGGTACGCCATGACAGTCAAGTAGCCTCGTCCGAATGGTCCCAAGAAGTATGCCTTGCTTATTGGCATAGGCTTTTACCTCCCTCACCCCCAACATCCCAGAATCAGAGATATGGGCCTAGCTGGGCCCGTCAACGATGTATCCCATTTGCAGACGGCTCTAGAGGGCAAAGGGGGGGGTGGGACATTAGGACATTGACATCCACGCACCGAGGTGATGGCAATCCTGTCGAGCCGGATGACCGCCTACCCAAGCATGAAAACATTGAATGAGAGCTTCTCGCGATTGAGGCCGACGTTCACCCGGGGGACTTTATATTCTTCCATTATTCTGGCCACGGAGCTCGTGGCCACATAATCAGAGGAGACGGCGATAACATCACCGGAAGCGCCCTCGTACTAGCGGACGTTGGGTTTGGTGGCCCCTACTTGGCTGGGACATCCGACGGGATGCACAGTATTGATGGGATGTTCAATCCATCAATCATCTTATGACGGGTTTCCGGACGGAACACCTCGGGGGTTGTTGTCCTGCTACTTGAAAAAAGTAATAGATCGCCCAGAGGCTCTAAGTTACCTCAGTGACCGAATGTCCATAAAGCAGTAAATCTGGGACTATGCCCGCCGACTGGCGAGAGAATGGAATCTTCCCTCAAACAGACAGGCAGTACAGACTCCTGTGCTTCTAGGCGATACCGACCACCAGTTACGCGGATACATGAAGCTGTTCCCGCGGCCTGCTCTTTCTATGGGAACTGAAACTCTCCGAGTCGGCCCAAACACTCGTCAGATATCTACTCTCGATATTGGTAGTGCCCAGGGTGTTCGGGTCGATGCTCAGTACAACATTTACTCTTCACATTGGAATGCTCTTGGTGTCGACACTGTTACTCAAGTAAAGCAGTTCAAGTCCGACCTGGTAGGGCACTGACAAAGGGGCTCATACGGGGTCCTTAAGCAATAGACACTGCCTCCTACAACCGTTGCAATTCCGCCCGGTGTCCAAGCAGGACTCGCCGTTCCGGGTCTTAATATTAGCGAAGACAGCTCGACCAACCCTCCGGACTACCGACTGAGAGTCAATGGAACGACTTTCAGAGTCTACGACGCGAATGATGCGGAAGTGCCAAATGTCCGCACGCTAGACAATGCAGATGATGCGGTGTTCGCGGTGAGCCATCTGGCCCGATATCGAGCCCTGAAAGCCCTGAATAACCAGACCGATCTTCCGACGGGGTCAGATGACTTTCAATTGACTTTGACTCTTCGCCAAGGTCACGAAGGGCGCCAAGTTTCCCGATACAATCAGAGATATTGGGTGAGCCATTTGGATAATCTTGATATCAGTCTTTCCATGGGGCAAAATAATGCATTGCACGGACTCGAGACGCCTACGTACGTCAAGTATTTCAGTTTCACACCCCGCTGGGGGATTGTTCCCCTGAATGGTGGAAGGTCCTTTACCATGGACGAGGTGACGGGCTACCAGGCCGGGCGTTGTCCAATCACAGCAAACAATACTGGCCAGGGTAATCTGGAGGAGACAATAAGAGCATTCATATACCAGGGATTTGCACCTCCGGTCTGAGATGAGATGGCCTTGCCACTGCTGGAGACCGCTTTTCAACGCACCGCACCCGAGCAACGTCCTGAGGTTGAGCCTGTTCTTCCGGAAAATGAAGTAGTAAGTGACGGTCGGGAAGAAGGGCTTCGACCAGCCGCGAGAAGTCTCGTTCTAGACACTCCGCCGAAATGGATGGTCTTGGAATTAGAGCTGACCACCTTGCCGGCGACGGACAACCAAGGTGAGAGGCACTAATGGCAGCGGTGGTAGGTTGCTCGACTTATTCTGGGTTAGCCTAGCTGTCCCAGATGTGCACTTATTGCGAGTATGCCATTGGCGTAGGCCAGCCCTTCGATAGTTCCACTGTTCTGCTTTCTTCACGGATTGGCATGTGGCTTCATGGATCGCATGTATTCATCGTACTCCAATTTCGATATAGGAAACCCCGGATGCATTCTTCGTTTTCACAAAATCTATGCCCTTGCAGTAGATATTTCTGAATCTTTAACCAAATCGTAGGTACCTTGAAAGATTGAGACCGGCCACGGCACAGTAAGTGAAATATCCCTATATCCCCGGTCGAAGACTTGGATAGCCCCGGATTGGCCTCTTGGGCAACAGACGTCTCTTCCGCAGGAATAGGAACACCACATCTGGCCTTGCTACTACAACACCTTTTCCGTTCTAACGAGGTGAGTTTAACTGAAACCCAAGTCGGACATATGAGCCTTCATGCAATGTAGTTTCATAGAAAAAAGATACCTTTACCTGCTGAAATCGGGTTGAATGGGCGATTAACTAGCTCTCCCCGCACCCCCAATGACTTCTAGCAGCCTCTCGCAGAATAACAGCCATCTCAGCCTTGATGGTGCGTCATAAACCAATAGTATCAAACTTCAATGTTGGTAATGCCAGGATAGTGAGACAGGAACAGGGAATGCGACTTGGCGGTATATGGGCTCACTAGAATAAAATGGCTCCCTGAAAGGCAATGATTTGCTGTGTTTCTGCGATCACGACCTGCATGCATAAGCTCTCACCTTGCCAAGGACGACGATCTGTTCTGGTTTAGCTCAAGAGCCCAGGGCGAATTCATTCTGAAGATTTAAGCCTAGCTTAACCCCCATCAGAGTAAGCAGAATCCCACATCACACAATCTTGAAGATGCATTACCTCTTATTCATGTCCACTCTCCTCCTCGGAGCAACTGCTTTGCCCCAATCAACCAGCGATGAGTTTGAGATTATGAAATATCGCAATGTTAGTTTTCCCATCCATTTCCACTGTCCAGCCAGCTCAGTACCGCAAAACTCTTGCGTATAACAATTAACATAAAACAGTGGGATCTCCGCCTTTCATTACCTGGATGCAACCCAAACACTACAGACCTCGATCTCTCGCTATACCATCGCGGTGGAGTGTACACCCGGGACTGCGTCTCCTTGTTGGAGGACACCGGGCCTGACGGAAAGCCCGTCGACCTGAGCAAGGTGGATTCTGTGTCGTGGAAAAACCCACGCAAGAACTATGACCTCTGCTTGTATCCCAGTGCCGTCTGCTCGGACAAACGGGGGAAGGCGATCCGAAATGGTTGGGAGGTTTGCCTGCCGTATGAGGCCTGGGAGGCGTATCGGGTTGTGAATGTTGGGGATGATTGTACGGTGTATACCTGAGCAAATATAGGGAGGACGATGCTGTCACGGAGGCAGAGTGCTGTCATCTCTACAACAGTAACTACAGAGCTATGATCAGAACAGAAAGAGTTCCAGATCAGTTCATAAATCCAAGGGAACAAACAACATTGGACAACCGCACCAATTCCCAGTTAGACTGCCGACCGAAGCTCAGAGCGAGTTGTTGTATTGTCAGCCCGCAGCGGCAAAGGCTTTTATCCTCTGACATATCTCCTCGACCTCCAAGGAATTGCGGCCACCTATATTGATTGCAGCCTTACTTATCGAGGCCGATTGGTCGCACACCTAGCCAGTAATCACCACGCTGCCCACCCCGGATCTCTCTCGCGAATACGTCTTCAAAGGTCGCCCTAGAGGTTCTGAAATATCTTTGAATAGAAGATACCTCCAACAGGCCGCGTTGCACGAAATGCCCCGCGAGTGGTCCCAAGTGAAAGTTGCCCGTGACACAGGTGTTGACATCGACGATATACATGCGAATATGACATGCTGCATGGACATGGGGCTAATTGTGGACGATCCGTCATAGACATTTACATGCACTTCCGCATCCGGAAGTGGTAGTGGTCGGTACGGGAGTGAGATGTTCGCCGCCCTCGCATTTGTGTTGCATTCCGGTCAAGACCGGAACTACAAATCGGCTTTCCCTTAGCCACTGCATCCGTTGACTCAACGGCATGTACAGTGATAGCATCTAGACTCCAATGGCCAGCGGAATACAAGATATCCGTCTATAGGAACCAAGATTACATGTGTTAGTGTAGGTTTATGTAGCAGTATAGACTCTCTTTGTCAAATAGCTCGCACAAATGGCGAAACTCGCCAAATTGTACCAAATGTTAGCAATCTCCTTCGGCCCTGAATCACACATAAACGGATGGCATACTGAACTACGCCCAGCCCACGCCTCCCCAAGATTTTGCATCGAGGCCTCTTGGCCCAGGCCCAACATGGAGAACTACCGTGCAGCATCGCTCTTCCAGCCTTCAAACCTGGTCAAAGCCCTCGAGCATACCATGAAGCCGGCACCGGATTACCCTACGCTTTGAGGGGTACCATCATCTCACTAATTCCACACACTATCTCCGCTCGCACGGTAGCAGTATTAGACTATGATATTGTGATGATCGATGCCCAGCATACGTACATCCAGTTTCCGCTGTCCGCAGTGCAATAATGATTAAGAGTGTGTTGGTTAACGGCCCTGGTCACCTATCAGGCCCATCGGCACCGAGAACCTCGTTTTTTAATCCAGACCGTCAGCCTCTCCATTCCCACCAAACGTCCGTCAGTCCTTGAGTCGATTTGCATTGCTCGTCGGGGCAGGAGGCATTGTATTTCCGCATATTGATACCCCGGAGCAAGCCGCCGAAGCTGCCAGCAAGTGTCGATATACATACTCCAACGGCGATCGATCTCTCGCTTCGGCCGTCCTGGTCCCTGGAGCTACGGATCGCGCATCGCCGGGATCGTCTCTCATGCATGTAGCGGACCGTCATGTCGCTTTGATCATGCAGATCGAAAGTCCAGTACGCTCACCAAGTCATAAGGCAGTTCATATAGCCTTGTAGCTAAGACGGCCGCGCGCCTTAGCTTGCCGTGGCCAACGCAGTCGCCATCATCGCCGCCGTTCCGGGTGTGAGTGCACTAATGCTTGGAGCTGGAGATCTGCGAGCCGCCATGCGCTGTCCACCACGACAAGTGGGTGATTCCGAGCACCCGAAAATGTTGGATGCAATAGATCGTTTGGTGAGCGTGTCACGACGGCATTCGAAGCCGTTGGCGGTGGTGACGTGTAAACTGGCCAGTACCATCAATGAATGGCTGAAGGACTTTCAGCTCTTGATGGTTACTTCGGATTACTTGAGCGTAGTCGAGGGCCATAGGGAAGATCTAGTTCCGATGAGAAGGACGCTAGCAGAGATGCAAGGGTTAAAGAATTGAGTTCATCCAGTCTATTTGAAAATGACTTGGTCGAGGGGCGGGTCGTTGGTGAAAAAGGCGACGCAGCGGCAGATGGACGTTACCATTGCTCCTTTTGGGAGTTATTTGGGAGATATTGCAGATTTTGACTGGATGTGCGTGTGTATGTATTGATTGAGTTTTCGACAGGAGTCGCATTACAATAAGATGGAGAGGGAAGCACGGAAGGCATGTAGTGCACATACATGCTACCAGTAATCAACGTAACCGCCAACCCAACATTCACCTTGCCAGGTACCTGCAAAGACCAAGCCACCGGTAATGGCAGGAGAAGCATCAAGAAATCAATCAGAATGTTCGGGATGGTCCCAGCGATAGAACATCGGGATGTTATCGCATCGGCCGTTACAATCCTAGGATCCCAGAACGAGGCGACAGGCCAGCACTCGAATGCCGCGACGAAGGTATCCACAACGGTACAGACTATGATGAAGCCCATCAGTGCGAAGCAGACGATGCGGTGGTTGAGCGTGAATAGGATGATGCGGGGAAAGCAGCATCCGGCGAAGTAGATGATGGGCGTAGCGTAGTGGCATTTAGATAAGGCGATGAGGGTGCGCGGGTCGGTCGCTGGATGACGTCTAGATGGTAGCCGATCCGACTGGGACTGATTTAGATACTGACTGGATTGGATATGACATGGTTGTCAGTTCAGATGGGGGAAAGGGGGAGGGTTGGCTCGTGCTAGTTGTTGGGTAGGTTGGGCACCGGCACCGAGAGATATGATGTTAAGACCCATGCAGAATAGGTAGCCAGGAAGAGTGAGGGAGTTCGAATGGACTGGAAAGTATCCAAAACTCCACGCGTTCCTCGTCTGATGGGAGCTTATATATCTCCCACACTGCGTGAGCTCAAGCATGCAAGTAAAGCACCCGGCGTGGGGGGCTGGGGGCTGAATATTGCAAATCAAATGTAATCTGCGGTTTAGATTAATCCCAGAGTTGTTCTACGCTATGGAGCTCCCACTAGTTATACTGTAGAGTTTAGATATACATATTCACCCACTGGGTTGCTACGACAACTATAACATAATAAGGAAAACATATAGTCTACAACCGTCCCGCATTATATAGAGCACAGTAAAGATTGGTAACTGGTGAGAGAGCACTGGAAGTGTGGAAGAGAATGCAGAAATTGCTGTGGGAATTCCAATTTATAGGGGGATACATATATACGTATTGGATTGTCTAGCCAGAGCAACAGCTTCTACCTTCTGCCTTTATACTTACCCCTCGCATCATACGGTGTGTGTGCAGCTCCCCGTCAGAGACCGTCACAGGGCGGACACTAACTAGCCCTGCACTATCCACCGGTCAGGGTGGACAGTGACTTGTCGGGTTGAAGATGATTATTCGATCGGGACTCCACGATTCTATTGTTCTCATGCAGAGGGCGGGGTGAGTAGGTTAATAGAATCCTGCAGGATTCCAATAGAAGCCTCAATAGAGCAGAATAGTGGACCACCCGTGCCGAAAGCCATGAGCAATGCAGACCTGCCAGTGCCCTTGATTGGCAAGATGCCTCGGTTGCGCGCGCGGCCAGGGATATCGCGGATTCTACAGATCTGTCCAGCTCCGGGAACCTAGGAGGAATTGTAATATTTCCCGGCCCGACAAGCCATGGCTTGTTTAGCTCCGAAGTAAATGAAATATGAGCCACTCTGATAGATCGAAACCGATATCTGTTCACTTCAATCGATAGCCTCCGAGTGAACGATTGAGCGGTGGAAGATGCAAGAACGGGCCCTCAAAATTGTGACTGGGGGAGAGATATGTGACGTATCATTTCGGTAGTATTCTATGCATCCAGTTCTCCCCTCGCGTGGCGACTAAGGGGCGGACATGAGTTGAGCCACTTCGTGAGAAAGCTTCCATAGTTGCAACGCGGTGCGAGACGAGGGCTCGATGGATGAATCCAAAGGTTGTCCAGGGGCTCGGGCGCCCGTTTCGGTGTCGATCATGCAATAAAACATCTGCAAGCTACTCCGTAGGAGGGGAAACTAGGGTTTAGTGCTGACAGCTGGCGGCGCAGCTGCGCTTCCGATTGGGGTTGCGACGACGGACCGCGACGGCTCCACCGGACGGTTGATAGCCCACATTTGGATATGAACTGGCTTTATGGCTTCTGCCTGCTCCCTCTTGCAGTTCTCGTCGGGGCATGTTTCGGGTTGGGCTGCCGTTTGTCATCTCATCGCTCCCTGACACGACATAGGCAGGGAGAGGAAAGGTCCCATGGGAAATGAAACTCTGAAACACATGTTCTACGCCTCCAATCGGGGGGCAACCGCGGGCACAAACACCAGTACTAGTGAACTTTCCCACGTCTAATATGATATGAGGAGTCCAATGGTCTTTCCCTTGCCGATCGCCTTGGTCCTGCGGAGTAAATAAGCTCTCCTGAACAACCTGAAGGGTCTGAAAAAGAAAACAGAAAGAAAAGGCCAGCCCCTTCTAGATGGTGTGATCTCAACTCAACCACCGTCCAGAATGGCTGCCGCAGGAACCTTTGACGACTTAGCCAAGTTCTACACTTCCGTGGACATCATTTGGACCGCGGCCCTCCTCGTCGGCTCCATAATCCTGGTCCTTAATCGTCATGAACCATGTATCCGCATTCGCAACCTGCCTCTCGCCCTCGGCGCCGTCGCATGCCTCCATATCTACTGGATTCTCTGCATGGCGGCATATGCCATGGGGACTGCGTACCCCTGTGAGGTGGAATATTGGGTCATGAGCGTTTATCTGCCCCTGGGGATTGCGCTTTTCCAGATGAACAGCATGCAGTTGCTGAGCGTTTCCGGCATCCAGGAGAAGATGCTCCTTACCGCGTATCAACCCTATACACCCCCCATCAGTACCCGTCTGAAGTCCCGCCAGTACCTGCTGCGATTGAAGCACATGAACCTGCTCCAACGAACGGAAGTAGGCATTGCTATCGGACTGGCGGCTCAGGTCGGTTCCGACTCCCCCGCCCCTGGTGCCTACTTTCAACGACTCACCTCGACCGCAGTTGATCGTCTCGCTCACCGTATACCTTACCTCCCGGAGATTCAATTCGTTCGGCACCTTCTCCGGGCCCGTGAGCCCTGATGAATGTCGGCGTGGTCCTGAGTGGCAAGACCTTCCCGGGGGAATGATACCATGGTCGGCTTTGTCTGACACCTATCTAGGATTCCTTCTATCCTCTGGCAACTATTCTGGTCCTGGGTGTTTGGGCCCTGGATTCTGTGGAAGATCCGGAACATCCATGATATCCACCACTGGCGGCTGCAGATTACCTGCTGCATCATCGCCGCGTGAGCCCCGTCCTTGCCCCTCTCTCTCTCTCTCCAAGTAATGCTAACGGGTGCAGATTACCGGGCTCGCCTTTGTGGTTTGCCGCGCTGCATTCGACCTCCTCCGCCTGGGCCTCGATCAATCGATACTGGGTGCCCCCTCTCTGGTAAGCATCACTCCCCTTTTCTCCCCCCCCAAAAACCCAACTGATCATGTGGGCAGGTTTACGCCCGGGATTATCGCCATGGAAGCCGTGACGATCTTCTTGCCGCTGTACGAGCTGGTCGGCGTCCGCAAACAGCGGGACCGCATGTTCGGGGAGATGCAGGCGTGGAACGAAAAGCAGGCCGAGGCGGAGTCCGACTCGCACACCTCGGGGTCGCATAGTCAGTTCAACCGATTACACGAGCTGTATTCCATCAAGGCGCTGGAGAGGTGCTTGGAGGAGGACTCGAGCACGCTGCTGCACTTTGCGGCGGCCAAGGAATTCAGCGGCGAGAATATCATCTTCCTGACGTACGTGCGAGACTGGAAGGCGGCCTGGGAGCGCATCAACACGTCCATGCCCGACTACGACTGGCACCGCGACCCGCAGAACCACCGGCTGCATTTCTTCCGCATCGCCGTGGAGATCTACGCCGCTTGTGTCGATCTGAAAACGGCCGACTTCCCCATCAACATCGAATCCCGTATCTACACCGACCTGGTAAGCCTGTTTGGGGAGACGTTACAGGGCTCGGACCGCCGCATGTCCCGCGGGGGCGCCCCGGGCATGGAGGAGAATACGCGGGTGCCCTGTCTGGACGAATATCTGGATAGGACCCAGACGATCATGCATATCCAGCCCCGGCTCCCGGATTCGGTGGCGGTTCCTCACGCGTTTGGCGCCGCGGCGTTTGACGAGGCTCAGAAGTCGATTCTCAGCCTCGTATTTACGAACACCTGGCCGAAATTCCTGGATTCGTCGAATGACGGCTTGTCCATCACCTCCAAGTAATCCACGGAGGGAGCAGAGGGGCGGACACAATGGGATTTTTGGGTTTGGGCCGGTGTTGATTTTTCACGGGCAGGCAATTGTAAGGGTTATCTTGTTGTATATCGATTCTTGACGAACCATTTATTACCCCGGGGGGAAGGGATATATATAAAAAAAAAAGAAACAAGAAAAGCAAAACAATCAAGCAAAAAAGCGAAGCAAAGACCAGGGAACACAGGTCATCCATTCATTAGGTATTCGTTCTCGTTAATGTGTTTTATATTCAATGCCACAGGATAGCAGACGTTAAGAGTCGAAAATCGGCCCGAAGGCGGGCACTCCACTGGCCTCGAGTTCAAACACCACCTTTTTCGTAAGGACCGGGTTACTGATCACGCATACCGCTTCGGCCTCGAACTCACGCACCAATTCCTGGACGACGGGCACCATATCCACGCGCCCGCTACTGTTGGTGTCGATGACCAACGGGTTGGGATCGAGCTGCCGCACCAGGTTGACCACGTCGCGCCCATACGTACGGGTTGGGTTCCGCGTCTGCCAGATGATGCGCAGCGACGGCCGGCTCTGCTCGCTGAGGAAGGAGAGACAGGGGCCGATGCCCGAGCCGGTGGTCACGACGACCACGCGTCTGAACACCCGCATGACGTGGATGAAGCCGTACATGAGGACGCCGCGCTTCCAGAGGCGGGTGGGTTGCTGGTCGATGCAGCGGGTGGTCCAGTCGCCCGCCTTGGACACCAGGCACGAGAAGCTGCGGCCGTCCGGGTCTGGGAAGGTGGCGAAGCTGTGCCAGTCCTGCCCCGGATGCTTGGAGAGGGCGATGACCTTGCCGAACGCCGTGGACGCGTGGTCGAGGTGGAGCCGGACGACGTGCGGCGAGAGGTACTCGGGCCACAGCTGCACGCGTCGCAGCAGCAGCCAGGGATGGACGATGACGGCGATGATGCCTAGGACGCACCAGAAGGCGGGCGTCGCCACCAGATATCGCCCCAGGCCCACGCCGGCGGCACGGCGGGCGCGGTCCGCGAACACCAGCAGCAGGGCCAGGAACAGGGCGACGGCCAGCCAGGCGCAAAAGCGGTGGGTCAGCTCGAAGTAGTCATGGCACTTCGTGCGGAAGGTCGGGTAGGCCACGGCCAGGATGGCCACCAGCACGATGAGCAGCACGTAGGCGAGCCCCACGACGGCCGGCGAGATGCGTCCGGCGTCGGGGAAGAGCCAGTACTCGCGCGAGATCAGGGAAACCAGCCCTGCGTACCAGAGGAAGGCGGCCACCCCGCAGCCGCTGTGCACGCCGCCGTAGTGGTAGGCATTGGCGGCCATGCGGCGCAGGACCAGCGGCGCCGACCGGGGGATGCGACAGATGAGGCGAAAGATGGCGTTGACCATCATCGGGTGTCGCGCCAGCCCGCACACCAGTAGATTGATGCTGGCGGCGTTGACAAACGCCAGCAGTTTCTCGCGGCTCTCGGCCATGACGATCACAAAGGCGACCGCATTGGCCGCGTACACGACCGAGAACAGCCGGCGGTAGATAGTCAGCAGCAGATATCGCAGCGTGGCCCCCGGGGGATGCGCCGGCCGTTGCGCCTCGAGGTCGGTCAGGGCCGACCAGGTCGGCCACCGTTTCCCCTCAGTCTCCTGTGTCATACAGCTGTCGACCGATGGGGTCAGACTTGGTTTGTGGGCGTGAACGGGGGGCGGGGGACGGGGAGGCATTCTGGGGGTTCTGGGAGGTCAGAAAGCGACATACATGGCGGTGGACGATTTAAATACGCCCATCCCCCGTCCCCCAGTCCAGCGCACGGCGAGCCAGAACGAGGTGAAGCTGGTGTCAAAGCAACCCCTCTCGGGTCGGCGACGATCGTAAGACGCCGTTATTCATGCCGGTGGGTCGCCTAAACCGATTCCGTGGCGAGGGGCGCCGTTCCTGTCGCATGGGTACGCATGGTGTCGTATATAGACGGGATCAACTATAGGGCATCAACGCGGGCACGCAGACCGAACCAGGCTATCCCTTATTCAAGTCCATTCTCTCGTTTGTGCGGAAGGGCTTTTTCGTCTCTGACAACTCGCTCCATGCGCCAAGAGACAGCTACTGCGCGTTTTAACCTGCATCCGGCTAGAAGCTGCTGGCAAGTGGTTCTCTGCGTTAGATGCAGCCATGCCATGGAAGGTATGCGGTCAAACCACGGGTATTGGAAAAATCTCCGTATGGGAGATGCTCGGCTACCGCAGAAGACATGTGAGACTCGAGTTGCACCCGCTGCCTGACGTGCAACCGGTGAAGTGGCCCCGACATTTGCCTGCGTAAGGCAAATCGTCCGCCGGCGTTCGCCATTGAGACCGAGGGCAGAGATGCTGCGCATGGTCGGTTGCCATATACCCCTGCCAATCGGAAATGGTTCCCTCAGCCGGACGGATTGAACCATTCATGCGAGAGTCTGCGTCACTGGGGATCAGCGGACAAGAAGTCATCCGCCCCCCCGGTTGCCTGCCCCCCGAGTGACAGCTGCGGGCTCGCTCGGCATGGCGATCGAGACCACCACGAGGCTGAGGAACCAGGTCGACGTCATCGGGGGAGTCACAAACCTACCTCTGGCGGGAGACGGTCGACCGGACCTCCGTGAAGGTACACCAACCACGCCCCAAACGAGCTCCCTGTATCGTCGTCCTGATTTCTCGACGTCGACAACGATTGAGGGAGCACAAATCCCAATTCCCGGGGAAGGGGTGCTAGCGCAGGAACGATGCTGCTGCCGCCATATCGTTTGAAAGAACTGCCTCCGATGGGGATCAGGGCTGCCCCCAGGTCTCCCAATGCGGCATGCGACAAGTTTTGGCGCCGCGCCGAACTGTGAGAACTGTGAGAACTGCGAGAACCGCGACGGTCGCAGCGTTCTGGGGAAGACACACGGGCCCCGGACTGTCGTGGGAGACGGTATGGATCTGGTCGCCATCACAGCTCATCCCCGTGCCCGGGCCACATCCGGAAAGTGGGAGTCCCATGGGCCGCGATGTAGGAAAGGCTTTTGCGCTGGGATCAATTCCACCGGTGTTCATCGTCCCACCTATAGCTGCTTGATGCCGATAGATAGACAGACAGGATGTGTTTCGGGGTGCTCTATTGGGAGGGAGATATGTATGGACGTCCCATTCACTATCGCCGTAAGTTATGACCCCAAGGCACTTTTTAATTTTTCATATTGGATAATTATTTATTTTGATTATTAGTTTACTACTTATAAAAATCAAAAGATATATAAGCAAGCCGGAAAGTATATAATAGTTTAACAAAGAGTTAATAGTAGACTTCCGCACAACCCAATATAACCCGGAGGGCTGGGTTAGGTTTTAGGTCGAAGACTCCGACCCAGCATTGGATCCGGGTTAAAGTTAGATAACCCAGCCTGGATCTGAGGCCCCAACTTAGATTACAAAATATAACATATATGCCAAGACCCGTAATATAAATAAATAATTTTAATTATTAAGCAGCTTTATGATCAAAATTATACAAAATTATACAAATATTGGATTAAATTAGATTATATTGGGTTTTATTGGAGCCCCAATATTGGGTCCGGATTGGGTCCGAGTTAGAGAAGTTTAACCCGGACCCAAACTGGGTTGGGTTTTGGGTCAAGACCTTCGACCCAAGTTGGGTTTTGCGGAAGTCTAACTAGTTAATAGACAATAGATAAGTATTAGTTGACACGGTGAGCGGGCGGCCGAAAGCGGCTCCCGTCCCACCGCCTGCCCAAATCTGCATCCCCTCTGCCCCTTTGGGCATGGCGCCCCACTATGTACCCCACTCGGGTTTAGCGCCATCTCTGGCTGCTTTACCGCTCTGCCCGTCTGCTAGCCATCTATAAAAGACCTCTCGTTTTCTTCTCATCTTTATCGACGCACTTTCTCTTCTTTTTGCTCCTTCTTTCTCTCTTTACCCCTTTCTTTTTCGGCCCCCATCGTGGCCTATACACCCACTTTCAGCCCAATGCACTGCCTCTTTCATCTCGCCGGAGATGCCGCTATCTAGTCTTCTAGGAGCCGAAACACTCAGATGATCCATTCCTCCACCGTATTGTGTCCTTGACGTCGTGTAATTGCGCGTCAATCCCTCTCTATTTTCTTTCCAATATAAGTCGCCTTGGATCTTGCTAAAAACGTATGTCATTTGCCTTCTGTGGCTGAGGCCTTCCCGCTGAAGGTCTCTGTTTTCCTTAGGATTTCGCTTGTTGCGAAGTCTCCCCGGTTGTCTTCCTCGATGCTACGTGCTCCGGTTTATTTGTCTCGTCCCTATCGGAGGTAAAACCATCGGAGGTTACATTGTTTAGCCCTTGGCGTCGCAGATCTAGTCTCGGCCGCTTGCTCGCAAACATCTTGATCTCACAGCTGTCGTTATTATTGGTCTCTCCGGTCCATTCTTATCCAATCGATGAATCTGGACAGCTTGCAATTGCAATGCGAGCCAATAGCAAGAGTACCGCACGGTCGCCTGATTCAGGTCGATGCCGCCTTATGAGGTGAATTCTTATTCTGGATAGTGTAAGATTCCCACGATCACGCGGTCTGTCGATTGGAGGACAGCGCTAGCGACATGCGTGAATACAGATCGTTGGTTAGGAGCCACCCACGATGGTAGGAGTCTCAGCTCCGCGGGTGCGAAAATTCCATAATCTCGCAAATTTGGATGTAGGGGACCTGTTTCTGAAGCTCCTCCGTGTTATTGGCGCGGTGAAGGAAACGGATTGCGCCTGGCGGTCTATAAAAAGGGCTGCAATGCCACCCAAATGGTAAAATTGCCCCCTTCCCCCCAAATAATCTGCCTTTTTCTCCCTTTCCCCTGTCCACTGCCCCTTACCCATAGCCCCGATTCCGTTTTCTGTATTCATACCAGTGGTCCGATCCCCAGAGGCCGTGAACTCACTCAGCTGCCCCCTCCTCCCCTCCCCCCCCGGGCTTTTTCCCCCAGCATAATATGGCAGTTGATAGCTTTCGCCTGGAACCTTTCCGGCCGTGGAATCCCTTCCAGGATAAAGCACAGCCTCGGCAGGAATTTCTCGAAGCTTGTCAATATCCTAGTCCTGTCTCGATCTCCACCACCTCGCCTCCCTCCAATTCCAGCACGTCGGCTTCAGAAAACCCAAATGTTCATTCTTATAAATCTGAGAGACATCCCCTCCCTCCCCTCCCGTCGATGGAGGTTTGCTTGAAAGACAGCCAGCCACAGGAGGTAAACACTCAGCACCCACCCACTGTGGGGGATCAGACATCATGCGCTAGCCTCGGAGTTGAGGCGTCCGGCTTCGATGATATTCTGCAACTGCAAGATTTACCAAGCCCCGGAGGCGAGGACCATCCCAGTATATGTGATGATCTGGGTCCGGAGTCTCAGAACCCCCTCGACTTTGACTTGGGTGATCCAAGGCTCGTTTACATTGCTAGTCAGCACTCTCATGTTGGCAATACTGGAAGTTCTAGTCTGGCCGGTGAGTGGTGCGATGCAACAATTGACCCAGCGATCCTGGACGATTATCGCTCCGCAGATGTTGAGCAGAGCCCATCAAGAAGAAAAGAGACCTCGCGCGCTGTGGCCCCTCTTCGTTCGTCGGATAAGAATGTTCGTGGCCACAACATGCGGACGAGTTTGCAAAGGCCGAAGCCCATGCGTCAGCGGTCCGGAATCAGCAAGCGGCTTCTGTCGTGGACAACCGCCACATGAATAAGACCAGTCTGACGACCCAAGCGAATGACTCTGTTAAAATGTCGTTTTCTGTTCTACGGGATCATTTTTCTTCTCTACCAGTTCAGGGGCGGCTAGAGTTCTTGTCCTGGCTGTTTGAGGGTGCTTTGTCTCAAAGCTTTAATATGCCCTCCCGCTCAAGCGATACATTAGCATCGAAGGGCATCCCGAGAGAGGAGGGAGTCACGACTTCGTCACCTAACCAACCAAGCGTAGGCACGGGAATTGTCCATGGGAAACGTACTTGTTTCTCAAGGAATGGATTACCTTGGTCTGCAGAGGAGAATTGCCTTCTGGTGCAGCTTAGGGAGGAAGAATCTCTTTCCTGGTCGGAAGTGATTAAACGATTTGACCAGAGGTTCCCTGGGAGGAGTAAAAGTTCCATACAAGTGTATTGGAGTACGACACAGAAGAAACAGCGGCTGTCTTAGCAGGTGACATAGAGAATGCTATGCTGTACCCTTGAGGGTCTCTCGCACTTAAACTACGATTTCCACCCTGCCTCAAGAAAGGTGAAGAACAGTAGATTCTCACCACCTCCCCTACGTTTCGCTCGGCTCAACCTCCGCAGCTGATAGAAATAAGCTCTAGCCTATAATGGAACCGAATGGACATGGTGGAGGCATATCTATGTGATTTTGAGCTAGATACCAGTGTGGGCTTTCAGCACGACTTAATTTTTGATAGCCGAACTCTGATCTGCAAATCCTGGGAGGGCCGTTTCTCAAGTAGACAGGAGGAACATGAATTCCACTGCAAAGCTCCTCGGTTGGAGGGACTTTAAAGGGAACACAATCATAGCATGGCCCTTGTTCACGCACAACGGGGAGCACACAAGTCTTGGGCGTTCTGACCACCAACATGAGAGAGCAAGGATGTATCAATACGCGCTAAAAGATACATTGTAGAAGCACTTTGGGACTCACAAACTGCCGTCAAAATTGCCCAAGGATTGTCTCTGTGATTGCCCTTTCTGCGAGGATGCTTTTTACTTGCTTCCTAAGTATAAGCTTCATCTGGATAATGTACACAAGATCACACTTTGATTACAACAATACTATGGCATTGGTATTAGTTACAGGCCTTTATGCATTCTAAATTGTGCGAGACTACCTGAACCATTCCGAGTTGTGCCGTTCTTCACCGTTTGTCTGGTTAGGTGATAAGGTGGGTAATTCAGCCTGTTAATATACGGAACAAAATATTCACGCAGGGTGATTAATCACAACATATAAAGCAATATTGAATATTTGCGAAGCTGCCATTAGATGTCGTTACCCAAGTTTTTTGTGGGCTATCTCATCCCTCTACCAACATTCGAGGGACCCATGCCCTGTGCATGTATTCATTCGTTCTTCGATTAGCGCTCACTTCGTTCTTTCATGTTTAGTGCCCCCGCACCCCATGGCACCCGAACCTCGTGCCTTTGACTTGGTTTTTGCATGGCCTTGCTTCAATAGTTAGTTAGTGTCACCAGCGCTGATATTAGCCAGCGATCTCGGTTGACCGCAGGGGGTCCAACATTAGCAGACTAGAACCCTAATTAATAGGTGCCTATCACTAGTTTTACAAAGTCAATCAGATTCTGTAGTTGCTGTGTATTTAGTGCATGGTGCTTCTCTGTGTTAGGGTCATCCAAGTAATGTGGCCGTGTTTCTTGTCGCGGCATCGCATTAATTGATGAATATGCTTCCACATACCAGATAAGCCAGAACTACATCCAGAGCCAAGCTGATGTTCCATCTTTACCTGTATCCCTTGAGCTGCTGATAAAATTATTTCGTCTCCTTCCCCAGGGCACCACAGCGTGGCTTCATACGAGATGGTATAGGTAAATTCAGAGCGAGGAACGGTACGCGAGCCAGTCATGGATACATTCCAGTCTCGCAAGGACAGCGCATAATTGATGTGCTACCCTTAAAGCGAATACACTATCATTCGCCCTAGGGCTGCCGGAAGGAAGACTGCTTATATTTGGTTGTATTAATATGCTTAAGTTTGAAATTATACCTTCTCATTCGAGATACAGTACAGGGAAAACCTAACCAACATAAGAAAATGTTAGGCAAAAACCTGTACCAAGGCTGAATATAGAGAGTCAAATTAATGCAGTGTGACAAAATTATATCCCAGCCCCATATACTGTAATTCATATAACCTGCTGCAGCCTATTACTGTGCTGCCAGCTTTTACCATATCACTTATGCCACACGAATTCGTCAGGTGGAGGGCATACACCTGGGTAGGCACACTTTGCATCTTGTTAGCTAACATCCTGTAATTTTTACTTTTATCAACATCCATTACTTACTACTCCAGTACCACCAGGTATATCCTGTCCTGGGCAAGGGATACATTCCAGCCCTCCACCACAAGGGTTATGGGTACCCTGGTGACAGCCCCCTCCTGGAACACCCCATGGCTGCATATTTACGGTCATTGCCGTTGCACACGCTACCATGGTAAGAGATAAAAGCATCATCCTGGCGACTGTAATGTATGATAAATTTAAGATAGCTTAATAGATTAATGATAGAGAAGGGATAGAAATAAGATACATTCTCTTGGGGTTAGTAGGGATCTTTATAGCTACTGCATCTTTTACAATGATACCATGTTTGCTTTTTGAAACTGAGTCTATGACGGCCTGACTCACATAGTCATAGCTTGGTAAATAACGCGCATAATAGTGTTAATGAGATAATGGACACGGATATAGTTTATATATGATATCATAAAATATCTAAAAACATGGCTAGAAATGAGCAGCAAAATTGGCATATAGTGTCTAAGAATATGGTTCACTTCAATGTTTGTAACACCATTATTACCACACTACTTGGCTCTACACTAACATAATAGGAATTTTTATTTGCTTATAGGCCTCGCGTTGTAACAAGCGAACAATATCTTAGCTCTACTTTTAGGATAATAGATAATTAATTTGACAATTACGGGGGAACCAACTAAAACCGCTTGGTTAGTACCGAACATGATGTAATTAAATTTGGCCTAAGCCGGTACTTCCGGTCCGTTATCTGCCTACCGATGGGCATCTGTTAAAAGCCCAGTAGTCACTAATCTCACTAATCTCCGCTGCCAAGTATCGTCATAGGGCACCGTGTCCTCCATAATCTCCAATATTTATGCTTACACTAGGATCTGCGAGTAACATTTCCACTACTGGAGGGGTTTTGCATGCGGACGGACCAGGATTCTCTCTGAGGGGAAGGTACTTCGAAATT
Organism: Aspergillus sp. S1802E; assembly: GCA_023627535.1. Lineage (NCBI taxonomy): Eukaryota > Fungi > Ascomycota > Eurotiomycetes > Eurotiales > Aspergillaceae > Aspergillus > Aspergillus sp. S1802E. The sequence continues at coordinate 796,377 of JAMAHN010000006.1, read as the reverse complement.
GAAGGTCGCATCTAAAGAAATCAAAGGAGACATTTAGCTTAGCAATTAAATTGATGAAAAAGGCCAAGCGTACAAGGGGGGCCATAACGCCATGGTTTTTTATAGTGGCATCTACATCAAGAAGCAGCTACCAACTATTTTTTGATGATGCGATTAAGGATCAACTACAGTATGCATTTTCTGCCTCCGCTTAGTAGCGGGCTTTTGTGCGAATTAGAAGGAGGTCATGATATTTCTGGTACAGAGTTTAAAACCTATTGCAAACTACGAATTATAAAATCATTGTCTGAACATATGAATTGCTATCTTAAATATGCTATTACTTTACTCTTGCTTGCTCATTCCATATATGCTACCTTGCGCAGCTTTATATGAAGCATCGTAGAGCAAAGTTCTGCTAAAGTAACTTCTATTTTAGGACAACTAGTAAATGCGTAACAGCAAAGGAGTAAGTACGCTAAAGTGTCTTAAATACGGTGCTATAAGGAAGTCTATTAGAGCTTATTGCTATCAGTATGGACACTCGGACTTGACATAGTTTGAACTTGTGTCATAGCTGGTTAATTGTAGTCTTGCAAAGGTTGCATGAGCTGCTGAAGCATGGGCGGTTGCAATCCATAAGAATGGGATTGGAAGGTTGAAGGCTGCTGGAAATAAGGCTGTCTAAAATAAGGCTGTTTGAAATACAGATTCTGGAATATGGATTGCTGCTCTTGAGGGTAGTTCTATTGAGGCATCATTGATGTTTGTGCATAGGAAAGCTGAGGAGGGCTCTGCATCTGGCCATCAGGCTTAGTATGGCCCCATGTACCATCCCAGAGAGAAGCTTGGGGCTGTATAAGTATTGGCTGTAAGACAATCGTATTGGGCCCAGGACCAGCAGCTGCAAAGGTATTCTGTGCTCCCCAGAGAACTGGTTGTGGCTGATGCTCAAGGGAGAGATGGCGATTGTTTGCTCGTTATAGGAAGAAGAGAGAAGAGATATCAAAAAATCAACTCTCTAAAGTATCTCTAAGAGTTATATCTAGAATACCACTAATATCTTTCTCTATCAATCGCTCAGCCTCCGATGGTGATATAACTTTTGTAAAACTTGATTAAGAAATGACAATCTCTATATGCTCAGTTAGAGATATATAATAAAATCTAATTACAGTATGAGGGAGCCTGTTCTGACTAGTATCCTATTCACTAAGTGCTACAAATGTAAGGCTATAGATTCTACTAGATCTTACTCTTCTTTTGAGTTTGCTGATCTCTGTTGGTTTCTATGTAGTATATGATACGTCTTATAAAACTGCGCCTTCTATCGCAGATTTATCGCCAGTAAATATACTTATAGCTAAGCAAACTGATCTGTCAGTCCATTCTATAATAAAGTTCCTATAACCTGGATTAAGTTATTAAATATATTTGATTTTTTCTTCTTTAAATATTCTTTAGGCTTAATGGATCTTTGACTGGTATATGGCTTAATAGCGATAACTATTTAATATCTCTGCATCTGATTGCTAGCTTGTATGGCCTGGGAGTTACTGGAAGAAGCCTGTAAGCTACCAGTTGAACCCTGTGCGCTATCCCTCATGTTGCACATTGGAACCTGACCCATCTGCATCTGTGAGCTGCCCATTGGGGCCTGACCCGTCTGTATCCGGGAGTTGCGCGTTGGGGGAGGGATTTTAGAAGCCCAGCTATCGGGGTAGTTTCTCATTCTGCATAGTTCTATGAAAGATGAATGTTCTTTTTTAAAATTAATGAAATCTCCCGTGCGATGGTAGTACGCGAGTAGTATGTAACAGCTAGCTATATCTTCTACATTTACATAGTTAGCTGTGAGATCCTGATTATATACGTAGTCGATATATATTGTAGTTTCTGATAGAATTCGGTAAGGGCTTTTCCAAAATAGCTATTGGTATCCAAGGAACCAGCAAAAGTTTTGTCCTATTAGGAATAGAAGTAAGGCATTACACTAGACAATATTAGAGAATAATACCCGTGCGCAGATTTATAGTGATAGCTCTTTCGCGGAGGGCAAGATGACTATTTGTCAGGATATTGAAGTTTGGACACAAAGCTGCAGTTATAGCTTCTGCACTCTTTTTAACTTCTTTGTTCTCTCTAGATAACTCTATCACTTTTCAGTTCTCTAGCAGCCGGAAGTGTTCGATACAGCCTAGATCGCTTTTATATCTGTTGGCTTTGTTTAGCTGATTCAAGTGCATATTGATTTTAGTCAGAGCTTTGCGGTATGCTTTAACAGTATGATTTTTGATCTAATCCACTTTTAATATGGAGTTGTAGAGGAACTTTAAGTGTTTCGTAGTCTTTATATAGCTTTTAATATAATATTTCCTAAGGCTAATCTGTTCTCGTTTCACTTCGGCAACTGAGAAATCTTTATGGAAATATTTCTATCTCTTTCTCTCAATTTTTCTAAGTTTATTTTTTAAAATATTTATAGTATACTCTAAATCTATATCTACAGTTAGTTAATAAAATTTAAACGTATATTATCCTTCTACTTACTCTATATAGCCTTAATAACTATCTTCTCTTTCTCCTGATCTCTAGCCCATTTATCAGGAGCTATTATCACTCTGAGGTTCTTCAAGCTTATCCCGAAGCCCTCAGGTATCGCAGACTGAAAACTCGCCATAAATGTTTGTGGATCTCATGCAGCAGCAACAGCCTCTAGCATAAATACCCTTTGTTCTTCATTCATTTCGCTAACCATAATATTACCATCGTTGTCCTGTCTCACACCCGCTTTTGGACCAGAATCAGATAGCTGATTGACTAGATTACTTTGCTGAATGAACAGATTGCTCGACTGATTGACCGGATCGCTTGACTGGTTGGGCAGGTTGCTTGGCTGATTGAACAGATTGCTTGACTGGGTGATCATATTGCTTGGATGATTGATCGAAATTTGGGGTACAGGTGCAGTGACGGAGGAAGGGCCGTTCTGATTTTGTTGGCCTTAAAGAACCGTGAGGTTATATTCTTAGAGGCAGACATTAGTGCCGCTTTTGCTGGCTTCGAGCCTGGTCTTATATTGTTCCTATGTTGTTGCAAACAGTGTTGGTCCAAAGGGGTATTTCATTCTCTCACTATAATTGATGAGCACAGCTTTCGTTTCTTCAGTCTCTCATTGAACGTAGGGCCCATAAAAGTCTCGTTACGTTATCGTCCATGGCTCAGCGTGTTCAGCCTGATCCAATTTAAGAGTGCAAGAATAGGCAGAGTGGACAAAGTTGCAACCTAAAAGAAATAAGAAACAGCCGCACGGCTTCATCGGAGAGTGACGGGGGTTCATATAGAGACGCAACCATCTCACCTCGCCCCAAAACTATCTTCCCTCTCCCAGAAGACTCCCACATCGACATAAGTGTACGTAACTCTGCTACGTATTTCTGGAGGTTGACATCTCAAGTGAGCTCCGCAACGGGTTCACGTTTAACGACTCATACGACACTACCAGAATAAAAAAAACCCAGCTCCTCATGAAGGCTTAGCGCATTAAAGATGTGTTCCACTGGGATCAAGCCTGATGGGCTGTCATTTTAAACACGCGGTCACATAAGAGCTTTGACTAAAAGCTATGAAACAGCGATCTTATAGCCTGGCCCTTGAGATTGCGAGATTCTTCAGGCTCACGTGTGGTGCAGATCTCAAAGTAATCGTTTCATTTTCCTTTGGCGCCAGCAACGGACGGTCTCAATCACAAACCCCGCTCACGTCATGAAGGCTACTAACTAGCCGAGAAATTGCGGTTCAGCTCTCACAATTTGCTTAACCACGTGGGTTGGGGATCTCGGAAGGCTCGGAGGTAAGCGGAGTACGTAAATGGGAGATTCAGGTGTTCCATTGTCTTATCAATCAATGAGATAAAGCAGAATAAACGCAATCCGTTTAGCATTCACGAGTATCTGATAATCAACTATCCTAATAGTCCTCTCTGAACGTCCCCAGGCGCCGGCGCTGGAAGTCGCGTAGGGCTCAGGTCACGCACAGAGTGCTTAGCTCCCGTAATATCACCCCCCAGCCTGCTAAACAGAAGCTCAAGCTCGGGGTACCTTTTCAACGCAAGGCCAATGTACTGCGGGTTCAGCTCAGCCCGTCGTGCCTGAATAGCAGCGCTATGTCGATCAGCTAACCAACGGAGATCGGCAGAGTCGTGGAATTTCGACCGAGTTGCTGCGGCACGAAGTTTGCCTTTGAAAAGGATGAATGGGTCGAGGAAGCTGGAAGGGCTGTTGCCGAGTCTTTGCCCACTGACTGTGCGGACCGCGGCTTGCATGCCGCTCATGCTGATGTACTGCCGTAGATGAAGTCGGAGTACGGGGGCTGCGGAATGCGACAAGTACTCCGTAGGTGTTCGTTGTGAGGCGGAGTTTGATGGAAGCAGCATGCGGAGTCCTCGGCCACCGGCGACGGTGCATGGGGTTCTCGGGCAGCGAGTGGCGGCGCCACCATGTTCGGAACTCTCATCCTAATGCCTCTTCACACTGTTTTGAAGAGAACCTTGCCGATATGGGAAATGAATGGTCTGCATAGAAACTTCATTCGCTCCATGCGTAAATCATCGTCTGCCCATCTACAGATGAGCCCTCAATGAATCTGCCAATCATTGCTCGGTGCCCGCGGGAATTTGGGTCGTTTTAAGGCCGATTCACATTTTGTAGAAATTCAGAGCTTAAAATTAGGCAGTGACTTTTTTACCTGTCGTGTTTGAGTAAAGTATGTGCAGAATCGTAGGCAGTACTATTGCACTGCAAAAATGCAGTGTTTGAGTGATGGTGAGTGAGACAGCTAAGGCTGAAACTATACTTTTTGACTTTCCACTGAATCCACATGCTATTTTTTGGCTTAATTCTAGAGCTTCCCAGCAATATACATAGTCTGAACGCAATACTTAACCATAGGTAGCTCGGTCTGCCTCCGGCCACTCCAGCGGGCGTGACCATAGATAACTCCCGCCTATCATCACGATTTGGCTTCATTCCAACAGCCTTCAGCATGGAGCCAAAGATTATTTATCTCGAGAATGAAATGCTTTCGCTCCTCCTGCAACGGGGGTCTTTGGTTCTTTGCTCCTGCATTCTCGCCATAGTTTTATTATCAAACTTGTTTGAACGATGGCTGCTCGCAAAGCTGTACCAAGCCCTCTGGAAGGATCTTTCCCTCGGCCGCAATGAAAGACGTGCCGCTCCTTCACGTATTTCCACCTTGGCGTGACCATCATGCTCACGCTCGTCGTCTTCGGCGTCTATCCTGTTTTCGACTTCCTTGTCGGCCACGCTCGGGTTTCATCTATTCTGTATCGAGACATCACATACGGTGACTATATGTTCGTCCTTTCTCACATCTACAGCGCATACTACATCTTTGAAGTCTGTTTCCGGACCAGGTTTGCCAGCGCAATCAGCATCGCTCATCACATCGGCCTCTTGATCGTCATACAAACTACCTTGGCCCTCTTTGGGAATCTGCACAAGTATCCCGAAGCCATCCTAGATTTCTACATGTGCATGGTGTGGGGTATGTCTATCCCAGTCCCGTTCCCTCTCCTGATAATCGTACAGGGTCGGTCACTCTACGACTGACCGATGGGACTACCCATCATCAGGTACAAGATCCATGAGCTGACTCTAGCGTTCCGCGACAGGTTCTTTTGATGTGGTGGTCGAGCTTCCTCTATACATTTTTATGATCATCTGGCGCGTCAAGGCCAGCGACAATCACTTGCTATCCCGAATGGCCTACGCCTGCTGCGTCTGGGTCCTGCTCGGTGCGACTGTCGAGACTGCGGTTACCATCTGGCTCCTCAACCGCTCATGGCATCGCTGGGGCGTGTCCTTTCGCATTCTCCTGCCCCTAGTGTTCTCCCTCTGGATCTTCACACAACTCTATGGTGCCTACAGGATTTTTAGTATGGCCCAATCCAAAGCGCGGTTGGCCAGCACATGCAGCGAAGTAGCCGAAGATTCCAACCGTGGCATTGCAGCAAGCACCAGTCACCAGAAGTCTCCTGCAGTGTAGCACACGACCGAAGTCGAACAGGTTCAAGAAAGCACCAACCCAGAAAGACGGCGATTTGTCACTTTGCAATCCTCTAGGTGAGGTGTCATATCAGAATTAGACGATGACCAGAAAAAGATGTCGACATATTTATTTACAGCCATCCCACACCTTGCAACTTAATGAAATGCAGACCGACGAACGACTCTACCAGTTCACTCTAGTTGGTCTCAAACGTTAGGTAGCCCTTGCTGCCTTTTCCATCAACGAGTCTCCATCCTACCCATTCAGCTGCAAAAAGCAAAAAAATTTGTAAGTAAAGAAAGACCGGAATAGACATAAAAATGGTTATAAAGTTTTTATAGTGGCTGCACAGGCAGGGGATATGTAGTGAGGGTCCCGAGGGTCACCCGCGGGTGGCCCGCAGATTTTCGAAGTGACCCTCGCAGTTTGAAAACAGAAAAAAAAAATAAAATAAAATAAGATAAGATAAAATATAAAAAGTCAAACAGAATCGCGAAAATCAGTCTTCATAGAGTGAATTTTCAGCCTAGTACAAGATAAGAACCAATTTATAGCTTAATTATCTGAATCACTAGTTGCCTCTTAAAACACTATATTCAAAAGACAGCACGTGATTAACCGTTGAGCAAGTCCAAACTTGCTTAACGTTTTCCACGAATAAGTGGTCTGCACGAACGAGTGATCCATTTTGCCCCACCACCCCTATAGAATCGAAGCTTCAGCGAGTTAAGCTTCCGATAGTAAGCCCATCTTCTCTTCCAATTACTGCGGCGTGGGATGTAGATCGGAGAGGCTTTAGTACGAACTATAAGAATATATAGCATACATACATAAAAAGGACAAATGAATCAAGAATCAAACAAATAAGAACGAGGGGGAGGGAGTATCACAGAAATTCAAATCATAATCAAAGATGGAACCATAGAATCAATCGTTACATGAGTCCAGCATCAGTTATCCATCCACCAATAAATCCGTCAATCGAGCAGAACATTACATCAGAGACATCGTGAAACCTTCAACTAACCATCCTCCTCCTTCTTCTTTTCGTAGTCTAAGAACAAATGAAGAGAGACGATCAAAGACCAGCAAACCGAGCCCATCCCGCAGCGCGAGGCGTCGAAGCATCGTTATTGTTTGGGATCGACTTCGCCACGCCGCCTCGTCCCTCCTCGGCCATTTTCCCGCTCACGTCGCGTCTTCGGCCGACCCCTAGACCTGCAATGTAGTTGCCGTACGACAGCGAGGGGCCCTGTCCGACGCGACGACCAAAGTCCGCACCAGAGTTACTCACCACGCGGCCTTTGCGGTCGCCGTCGGTCGTGGCGAGTGGATCAGAGGGTAGGGCGAGGGGTTCACCGGTGACGGGGTCGGTTTCGTCATCGTGTTGCTTGAGAGCGCCGTAGGCGTTGGCCTTGGGGGACTTAGGCTTCGGGCTTTTGGTCTTCTTGCCCCAGAGACCGTGGGATGCAGTGGGGGAGGAGGGGGCTTGTCTGTGATCGCTGACGTTGCGCGGGATGTTCAGACCGAAGGTGTTGTTTTCTTCGAGCTCGCCGTAGAAGCGGCCGTTCTTTGTGGGAATTTTGTCGCTGGCGGGGACAGAGACGGGAGGTGTAGGGGATAGGTTCGGCACCTCGGTGAGGGCCATGCGAGCTGAGACATTGTGCGGATGGTCGGGTGTTTCATCGAGGATGGGCTGTGGAGTGGGCGGGTTGAGGGCCAGCGGGTTGACGCGAAGGTCCGGGTCGTGGTGGTCATCGTAGAGGTCGTCGTGATCGGCGTGGTCTTGGAATATACGGATGTTATGGTCGCCGATGTCTTGTTCGGCGGTGTCATAGAAGCGAGTTGGCTGGCGCGTGTCATTCGTGTAGTCGTCTTGACCGTAGTATTCGTGAACGGGGAGAGATTCGTATTCTCCATGGGCGTCTTCCTGAATTGTCTCACCAACGTTCCATCCATTGCGCTGTCCGGGGTGTACCCAGTCCGCAGCTCCACCATTCGATCCACCGGAGGCGGTTCCTCGGCTGTAGACGGATGAAGGTTCTCGAGGGGCATGGGCCTGATTCTCGTTGTGAACCACGTCCACCGGGGAAGGGGACCTGTCGGAATAAGCGACCCAGTTGTCCGACGCAGGGCTGACACACTGGGATCTGTTCGGGAAGTCGGGAGAGGGTTCGCGCACGGGAGCACCATGCGGTACACTCGATGTAGGTCGTGCGAAAACGTCGAGGTTGTGCTCCGGAACATGCTCCGTCATGTAGTCTGTGGGGTCGGCCTGATTTTCGAAAGGCATCGGCGGCATAGGGGACACCATACGCGAAATGCGATTTGAATGCTCGGACAGCTGCGAATGCCTCTTCTCCGTTATGATCGAGCCGCCTTCCGAGGACTGGCCCCGAGTGTGCATGAATGCCATCTTCCGAGGGGGCCCCATAAGTGGATCCTCGGACATTGCGGAGTCTAGGGTAGACTGACTGGCATGCTTCTCAGCAAGCTCGGACTTGGTACGCTTATGCGGGCGGGCTGTCAGATTGTCTTCCAAGGGATTCATGTCCGGGGGCAGTTTGGTGATTTTGCGAAAAACAATTCCAAGGAAGATGCAGATCCCTAAGGAGATGAGGTGCCGCATTCTTGATAACAATCGCACAGAATAGAGAACCAAGCGCTCCCAGCAACATCAAGACGCGAAGTCCTAACTGCACCTTGCGCGCAAGAATTATCCTAGGCTTCGTCTTGCGACTCATCGGAGTCCATCGAGACTTTCCATCGGGGATATTGTTATACTTTCGGAGAAAAGCACCATCGTTAGCATCGCACAGCTGCAGCAATTGGACCGACGCATACACACCGAATCAGGATGTCTATTGAAGTTGACCAACGGGCCTTTCGGCTGCGGCTTTTGCTTTGGACGAGTCCAGCTCGCCTGGGTGACGGCCTTAGGATTGAAAGGATGGTCTGTTGGGCCATGGAAGCTGTAGGCCGACGGTGCGCCGTAAAGGAATGGAGGCGAAGATCCCCCCATGATGGTGGTGAATGAAGCTTCAAATGAGCTTGAGCTTATCGAAGCATCCACCCCACGCCAGAAGCGGGGAGATCAATTCTCAATATGAAAAGGAAAGGAATGCTGAAGAGGATATAGATTGCAAAAATGTGGGTGAAGAGAGACGAACGGCACGTACCATGGAACGACGGAATGTCAGAAGGCGAACGTGCATGAGGGCAGATCGGGGCCTGTCAACAACCCGATTGTCGGCGCGGCAACGGACCCGATAAGGTCACGTGCTGTGCCGTCATGGTTCACGTTCCGCGCTCTCCGACTGTCATTTCTCCGACTGCGCATTGCAATTCATTTTAATCCTTGTCCGCACCATGAATGTTCAGCGCGCGCCCTATGTCTGCGTCCAATGCTCGGCGCATACATTGCGAGGCCCTCTCCGTCGCTCGTATCGTCGAGCGTTTCCGCAGTTGACCTGGCAGCGACGTCAAAACAGCCACGCCGTCCAGACCGATCGGCCATTTCGCGTTGCCATTGTGGGGTCGGGACCGGCGGGTTTCTACGCTGCATACAGACTACTGGGCAAGGTTGACAATGCCGTAGTTGACATGTACGAAAAACTGCCCGTTCCATTTGGTCTGGTGCGGTACGGAGTAGCGCCCGATCATCCGGAGGTCAAGGTATGCGATCGTCTCTCCTGCCTTTGTCGGCGGCGCTCTGACTCATGCTTCTATGGTGTTTAGAACTGCGAAGAAAAGTTCACCGAAGTGGCGCAGTCGCCGCGATTCAACTTCATAGGAAACATTGAACTGGGCCGGAGCCTTTCCCTGCAGTCACTCAAACCTCATTACGACGCGATCCTGTTCTCCTACGGAGCGCCCAAGGACAAGGAACTTGGGATCCACGGCGAGAGGGGAACCCCTAACGTCTACTCGGCTCGGGAGTTTGTCGGCTGGTATAACGGACTACCGGAACATCGTGACCTTGCCCCAAATCTCACCGCCGGAGAGGACGCTGTGATCGTTGGACAGGGTAATGTGGCATTGGACGTTGCGAGAATTCTCCTCTCGGATGTGGACACTTTACGCAAAACGGACATAGCCGACTATGCGCTGGATGAACTCTCCAGGAGCAAGATCAACCGAGTGCGAGTGGTCGGTCGACGAGGACCGCTGCAGGTACGTGCAAAGGCAGCCGATGCTTACTGAGTCGCGGCTCTAACCTGTGTTTTCTAGGCTGCGTTCACAATCAAAGAATTGCGAGAACTGCTGCAACTCCCGGGCGTCTCTTTCGACCCTATCCCACGAGAGCTATTCCCACCGGACGACGTGATGGCCGCTCTTCCCCGAGCGCAAAAACGGCTCGTCCAGCTCCTGGCCAAGGGATCGACCAATGACCCTGCAAGCAGCCCAAAATCCTGGGCTCTGGAATTCCTGCTCTCACCCGAATATCTGCACGTTTCCTCATTCCCACCCAATCAACTATCCCACGTCAAGTTCTCCTGCAACGAGCTTGACCCGTCAGATCCCCACTCGCCCAGCGCTAAAGTCATACCCAAATACTTGCCCAATAAAAAACGTAGGCAAGTCAACATCCCGACCAATACGTTCTTCCGCAGCGTCGGTTACAAATCGCTCCCCTTGAACGGACTAGACGTTCTGGGGATCCAATTCGACACGAACCGCGGGGTTATTCCCAACGATGGGTTCGGACGAGTCACTAGTCCCAAGAATACCGGCGACAACGAAGAACTGCCGGACGGATCGCTCATCTCGCATCTACCTGGGCTGTACTGCGCTGGATGGGTCAAGCGCGGTCCGACGGGAGTCATTGCTACGACGATGACGGACGCGTTTACCACCGCTGACGCCATCGCGGCGGATCTGACGAGGAAGGGCCAAGCGTCCTTCTTGAATTCTCCGGGCCAGAGCACCGGTCTTGGCTGGGAGGGCGTCCGCGCCTTGGTCCGGAGTCGAGGCCTACAGGCTACTTCCTGGGAGGATTGGCAGCGTATCGACGCGGCGGAGCGCGATCGCGGACAAACCCAGGGCAGGAGCCGGGTCAAGTTCGGTCGCGTGTCTGACATGTTGGATGTGGTGGGCTGATTCCAAACGCTGAATATATAGAACTATAGACTGCGCATGTACTGTAAATGAGACTAAGATACCATCTCCTCTTCGCAAGAAACTTTGTGTATGTAATAATAATGTTCAATTATACTATTCTCATGTATGATTAAATATAAGGAATGGCGCTGAAAATAGACATTTGAAGTGAAACCGAAAGCCAAAACCATATCATCTCGTGAACTCGTGTCGATAGCTCCACCAAAGCAACTCGATCCATCCGATCCGCTCCGATCCGATCCGATCCTTTCATCTCTCACCAAACGAGCTCATCATCTCGCATCCACCTTCAGAAGTCGTAATCACCTAAAACCCACACTTCGAAGGGTCAGCCAGCGCATAGGTCGCCTGCACGCGACCCAGCTGAGTCCCCTGGTTGTTCGTCAACTGGTTCATAGCCTGGAGACCGAGGTTGAAGCCACCAGGAGCAGCGTCGATGGCGGTGACGTAGATGGTCTTATCGACCTTGCCGGCCTTGTAGTGCAGACTGTAGCAGTTTCCGCAGTTGGGGCTGTTCCAGCCGGGGATGGTCGGGGCGCCGCCGATGAGAGGGAACTTGGGCAGGGAGCCGAAGGTCGAGTAGCCCTGGGTCACGAGACCGTTGACGCCGTCCGAGCAGGCGACCGTGTTCAGGGAGCTACCGGCCACGTCGTACTTGGTGTCGTAGGAGACGGAGACGGAGACCGCGGCGGCGGTGGCGGGGGCTGCCATGGCCGGGGTGAGGGCCAGGGAGATGAGGGCGAGGGTGGAGGCGAAGAACTTCATCTTGAGAATGGAGCTTGAAATTGAGCTTGAGACTAGGGAGTTTGGAGGTGGGAAGCGGGAGGTTTTATTTTGTCTGGAAGCTGGAGAGGATCTTGTGGATGGATTGTTGGATTGATCTGGATGAAAACGAGAGAATCTGGCGACTATCAGGAGGGTTTATATAGTCGTTTCCCACGAGTCAGATGTAGCGGTGACGGCAAAAAAGCCTCATTGTCATCGATCGTATGCCGCATTGTCACCATAGCCACGGCAGTACACAGTACCGTACATGGTGAGGGGACTCATCGGGATAATCCGTATACAGGCAGAGAATCGAAGGTGGACCATGCCCAAGTCTTGGAATAGCAACGGGATCGGCGGTGCAAGCTCCACGAGGTTGAAACCCGAGCAATGGCGAGGCTAGCAGGCACGGCAAGTTGGACGGAGAGGTGAGACAAGCGTGGAGGACTTCATCGGGTGATGCTCGAATGCGGGGCGGAGAAGGCGATGCGGGGATCCTCCGGGCCAGTCACGGGACCGCCTGTTTTGAGACACGCAGCCTTAGGACCTCCAGAGGCGAGACATCGTCTGTCGTATTTCGCATTCCCGAGTCCTCCGGCTTCCTTCGTACTCCGACACTCTTCTTCCATTGATTCCGCATCTATTCATAGACCACCACATGTTGGTCAGGCCATGTGCCAAGATGTCCGATCCACCTCACGCAAGGAGCTCGCGATATTGGTCAAGTCTCGGACCTGTCTGTTCGGGCTGACGGTGGTGTTACCTCGTCTGCACCGTCGGCTCTAGGTCCAACAGCTTCGAGCGATCGTGGTCTTGATAGTAGGATGATTATCCTGGTAAAGATCGACACCAAGCTCTAGGGTGCGGGACTATCGCTAGGGCAACTCATCATGAAGTCAGTCTTTCATCAGACCCTCGTCTCCCTGCGACAATAAACCTGACAACGTCCGGAACTGATGAACTGTATCCCAGACTACATATCGGCTTCGTACAGAGCAAGTCCTTCTTCCGTCCGTCTTGTTCGAAAGGCACATTTGTTCCCCGTTCGGATATTTTCTGGGTCGCTGCCGGAAAGCTGCATATACTGGCCTAAGACCGACGCTGGAGTGACTCTGTCGGCTCCGCTTACAGCTGTACATGCGAAGTACATATGGAACCTTCTATTTTTATCCTCGCTCTCACCTGTCCCGAATGTCTCATATTGTACAGTTTCTGACGGCGTTCATCATCCCACATCCCCTCATCCCACCGCTGTACTCCGTCCACTATTCTGGACAATGGTACTCCAGACTTCCAAGCCAAGCCAAGCCCTAATCAATAATCCGACGCCTGCATGGAACATGCATAATAAGGCCACTCATTCAGGGCTAGCTACTCCACCTCGTTCGTACTTATTCCCTGTCCACCTGACATCATAATCCCGACACTCCTTTTGTTTGTTGTCTATTTCCGCTCGGTTCAAAAGTATGGGTTACTCAGAGCGGCCCAATCGTGACACCGCCAGCGTCGTAGCCTTTCTCGCCGAGGAGGTTCACCGCAGCGGATGCTTGCAGTCTCACCTGCATTGTGTGCTTCTTTCCTGGTTGGGAATAGCCCGGGTAGTGCCGTAAACACCCTTTAATAGAGGTACACGCTGACCACCTGTGGAAGGAGAATAGCGATACTTCGTAACGAATTAACTACGTATATCTGAGGTCTGAGAAGAGAAGTTCGGAAAATGTTGAATACATCCATCGGCAGAGGCGGTAGCCAACCCGGATATGTATCAGTTTAAAGAGAAATAAGATAAAGTTCGATTGTTAGCTGTAGAACCCAAGGATGTGGGCCGATATTCTCAGACAAATATCTAGACGTACTGTACATCATAGTCATCAACAAAGGGACAGCAAATACATGAATGAAATCTTTCATTTGATTCCTCTAAACATAGATATCTACTTACTTACCTAGACTATACATAATAGACGAGGAAGAGATATGCCATGCAGAGAAAGCGATTCGGGATGACCAAAGTGAGGCTAGAACACGGAGTCAAACGCGAGAAACCTCCATGTCTTGTCGATCGGCTGGAAAAAATACCGCGGACAAGCGTGACTGGGTATGTTCAAGTCCAAGGTGGAAGAAGGACATTGGCTCTTGAGCAGTATCTGTTCTCAGTGACCGCTAAGTAGCCTAGTCCCCAATGGCCATCTTCCAAGGGCCGATTTAACAAGGGAGAAAATCGCCCGCAGCGATCACATATCTTGTGTCGTTTTCGTGTTGTCGTTGGAAAATCAAACCTACTCGGTGCAAAATAAGGCCATTGAAATCACCATGCTGTCAAAGACCACTTGATCAGATCTTCGCGCAAGGCGGGTGCCCGAGGGTACGTTGGAGGCCGCATGAGCCCTAGACCCTGACAACTGTACCTACGGAGAGGATGGTGAGGTGGGGGAGGTGACGTAAGGTCAGTAACATTAAAGTCCAGAATCCAGCGTTGCTGCTGAAAGGTCAATCGTTGTGACCCAGTGAAATCGTCTCAGCTTACGGCACCAGGATGTGTGGACTGGTCGCCAGCGCACAAAGTGCATGTCCCAGTACAAATCAGGCTGTGTAGCTGTCGAAGAAGTTTCAGTTTACTTTCTGTCGTTGGAGGGGTACAGTAGTATTCGACGAGAACAGGATGAGTGGGCAAAGACTCCGATGGAGCATCCAAACGATCAAGAAATTCCGCCGGGATGCACGCGGAATAGATGTAGAAGAAGTCAGCCACTGGCGCCGGGTGCAACGAGGACGTTGACCTTTAATAAAAACCGAATTAACATGATCCTGCAATGCGAAAGCATGTCACGGCTTACCTTGAAAAAACGGCGTTAATCATGGCTCATCTGTGTTGGTCCTTGACAAAGCGAGGGGGTTCCGGACAACCCATCGCGCACTGAGTCGGGTTTTACAGGGCATTTCTGTTGAAGACCTTCTGTTGGTTGTGATTCCTGTCGCTGTGCCTGGGCGAGCGCAATCAGGATTGAGACAGTGTAGGGGTCTCTAGCAGGATCCTGGGGATCAATCGACCGTATTCTTAGTCTTTCTGCCGAGGGCTTTTTCGCGAAGAGATCGGATAGTCTCGAAGGTGATTTACGCGAGACTCGGAATTGTAGAGTAACGGGAAAAAACGCCATCAACCCGGATATCAGCGGCTATCCACTGTGCTAAGTAAAATGAGAGGTAAATCGAGATATGATTGAGTCAGCATTTAGATGTTTAGAATAGGAGATAAGTGTGACGTTAAGGGCGAGGTTGTAACCCGTAGAAGTCGAGAATTTCTGTCACGTCTGATATCCTTGCTTCTAAGGTACCGGGGCCAAGTAGCAGGGCGATTACATAGAGGGGATTATTGCTCCGCTTCCGGCCACGCAGAGCTACTGATAGCTGACTTTGACGGTGGTACATAGAGCCGTGCTCCGCTGTTCTCATGTAGGATGCTTTGGATTGACTTATGCGGCGGCTCGTCGACCTGACATGATCGATAAGGCTGGGGGGCTTTCAACATCGTTCGTGGCATTGCGCTTCAGAGGCGGATCCGACGTATGCGAGTCGGGCATTTCATCGATGAATGCACCACGCTAAACACGCTCTGGGTTTGGGTCGGGAAGAGCGAGGAAGAAACGCGTCGGAGTGATAAGAAAGGGATCAGCCTGTCTTGTTTGTTCATTCTCTAGTGTAAAATTTTCCTAACATTAGGTACCTTATACAACGTAAACTTACTTCGCAGTTCACACGATCTTAACCGGGGCATGTGGTTATCTTAAACCCCTTATTGAAAGCTTTGCGAGGTGGAGTTTGTCAAAATTATAGTTCAGAAATTGTTATACGAGAATACTAATCGTAATATATCTATGTGGCGTGAATGGAAAGCTCTAGGGAAGTTATGAAAAAGGAATTTTTCTCTCTCACCATTGCCTGACTGTCAGTTCTTCTCCATGGACAAAGCACAAACAGAAATCGTAAACATAATAAGAGCCCATAAATTGATCATGGAGCTGTGTCACGTGCGGTGTTTGTTGACTACCATTTAGTCCGCCTATCGTCAGATACTGAGAATGCCCGAAAGAAACAATTCAAGTCTCTAGGGCTAGTCGTAGCTAGTGTATGTGTTTTTTGCATCTAGATCGCTGTTCCGTCTATCATGCAACAACCGATTTTCCCAGTAGGAAAGCGACCTAATAATTATAAACCATCCATCAAACCACGCACTATCAGGTAGTCCATGGCTAAGTATGTTTCAGGGCTCCAAGGATCGCTTACAATACATTCACAACAGCCACTCATTTTCATCCACCAACTCCATCATATTCTGGCCAAACGAAAACCAATTCCCAAGCTGCTGGCTCTGCTCTTCCAGGGGGTCCACTCCAGCACTAAAATGTCCTAGCCTAGCCATCCCCTCAGCACCATGCCAAGCCCCCATTGTATCCGTCTCGCCCACACCAGGCGTGCTCGGAGCTGGCACTGAACCTGCCCGAACCTGCAATCCGAGCGCATGGAGCTGAGTATCCATTTCCATTCGCAGTCTCGCAGTCTCTCCTTGTGGCGCTGGCGATGCGCCTCGTAGCTCGGTATAACGCAGTGCAACACTATTGAAGACTTGAAAGAGTCGATGGTGCTTTGCGATGGCCTTGGAGCTGGAACAAGCTGATTCAAGAGAAGTGACAAACGTCTGCATCCGGGTGAGATCATCCGGGTCGCCTGTTTCGATAACGTGACAGAATAGCGCGATGAAGGGGACAAAGGGGACGAATAAGATGGACCTGGTCATAGGTGTAAGTGATATTTTATTGTGATCTGTTGTCTCCCTTTAACCTGAGAAGGTTTTGTATTGAACATACCAGTTAATGTAAGATGTTAGGAGAATGGACCCTTTCAGTTCGAGGTGTTTGATCATTGCCTCGTGCTTTTCGAGAGCATATCTGGCTGTGACGATGCATTCATCGCTAATGGTCGTTTGTTGTATATTGTGTGGCATGGCGCGGTGAATGAGTGTTAGCATAGACAACCGGAGGACATCACCCGACATCGAGGTGTGAACGGCAGTTTGCCGATCGCTGTCATCGCTGGCATTTCCAATCCAGCTGTCCTAAGATACGCATAAGCACCGGGTGAACAGCGACCGAGGAACCCTTTGAAAAGCTTACCCTGGCGGCGTGCGAGGCGTCGATAAGGCCATGGAGCTCCTGCGACAACGCTGTAACACGGGCCTGCCGTGTATTCGTCGGGAGAGAAAGAGCCGTAGCGCAGTATAGCTGCTCATAGATCCTCCCAGCCAGACCGGCGAGCCTCACCGTATGACCGAAATACTCCATGGCCGATTCATTCGCTGTTGACGCTCCGGGTAGCGGCAACGTGATGTCGTTATCTTGAAACGCGAAGGATCGCCCAAGCCGAAGACACAAAAACCCTTCAAGCATGTATATCGCCCACAAGAGAAGGCCTTTGGAATTGAGTGTGTTCGAACCATCTTTCGTGCCGACTGGGCGAGTGTGGAAGCCGAGTGAGCGAGCGTGCTGGGAAGCCACACCGACCATATTCCATGACAGAGATGGCTTCGAGATGTCCACCGCATAAGTGGCCTTTTCGATCAGTCTTGTTGCATTTATTCCTGACATTCTAGAGTACTTACCCCGAAAAACAGCGCTAAAGCGAGGTCGTGGCTCGCTCTCGTACATAATGGCAATTTTGCCAGCGCTGTCTCGATGTGCATTTGACAGATAGAGTAGTATCTTCTGTATTCATCCAGGGCGGCTTTGGAAAAATGGGGATTCTTTGACACAAGAACCACCTCATATATCAACGCTGTGAAAGCCTGAGCTAATGCCTGAATCAAGTAAGATGGGACTCATACCGTAGAAAGCAGCATTGACTATGATAAACTCAGCATCGGAATAGGTGTTCGAGAAATACACTTTCAGGCATAGGTCTGATAGACTGTGCGACGGGAGAAGCATTTCGTAAACAGAGACCGACGGTTGATTTTGCTCTATGAAAATTAGTCTCATAGAGTCACGCAGTGATGATTCCAACGCACCTTTCGCCTGTTGTAGAACAAAGAGCATTTTTTCCAACGGAGGCATGTTCGAGACACTGCATCGGCTGGGGGCTACCTTTGCCAATGGAAGCAATGGCCTAGAAGTCGATGCCCGCTGGTCATTGGAGACCCCCAGTGTATGGCGGAGCGTTTCCAAAAGTCTGGCGATCTCCGAGCTATTAGCCCCGACAGCATTGTGTAGAAGGTTGATGGCAAAGGACGAGTGGGCAGACAAAGACGATTGTCCTTCCATGACTTGTTCGTCGACTGCTCCTTGTAAATCGACATCTTTGGGCTCGCTCTGCGGTCCCTGGTATGCAACGCTTCCCTGATAAGTCTCACTTCGTGGAAGAATCGAATGGTTAGGAGTAGGGTGCTGCTCTGTGGACCTATGTTGAAATGCTGCGTTTGGGCTTAATTTGTCCACGGCGGTGATCAACTGCTCAAGTTGGCTTTCGATACGGTCGATTTTGCTCTCACTAAAATTATCGGAAGAATATGAACAAAGAGTGCAGTGAAAGCAAGAGGATTGAAGTACGCGAGTGAACTTACTACTGCGAGGATATCAAAACTCGCGCTTGCTTCTGCCGCGGAGCTCGCTCGGACCTGCTACATCGCGCTCCTGCAAGCTGACAGTTCGAGCAAGGAACCTTCCGATCACATCGAATCTAGAAAGGTCAACCCTGTTCCCAATCCTAGGTAAGCATGTTCTTACCTTTCGGCTGCGATACGGGTCACACTGCCAAACGTTTAGTCTACTGCTGACGTCGTCTCTCGGAACAGGGGCCATAGATACCTACCGCTCGCACAATTCCCGACGAGGCGACAGTCTGATCGTCCGACATTTCGCGCTTAGAGCAACGAAGCTTGAGCTTCGGCGATTCGGAGAGCTGAAGTACGCGAAGTTTTGTGTTGGTCTGTGGTCTGTTCGCAATCCGCGGAACGCGTAGAGACGTCAAGTTGAGGGTAGTCTGCAAATCTTGGCGCCGTTGCAACCGCGTTCCGCGGATTCCGCCACGATGATCCAGGCGAGTCGCAGGGAGAATCCCATCTCAAGAAAGAAAAAAGGGATAGTAATGTTTGCGGTTGATTGCGAATATTTCATTCAGGTTCAAATCATCATTAGTGTCAAATGTCACCACTATTTAACAGAGGCTGTCGTGTTTTATGTGGCCCGATATGCCTGGTGTCACACATATTCGGCTTTAAAGACCATCATCAGATCACAGATTTCATTATATTCACCCTTTCTTTCACCAACTGTGCTTTCAGATATGGGAACTGAACCCGAAGAATTAATCGTGGAACACGTGCTCCCGACACAGGATCATGACGCAAGCGCTTTTCAGGCTTATTTGGTAAGGCCAAAGCCTATGGCGAGTGAATGACAGCACGAAGCTAACATTATGCCAGAGGATCTTTCATTATGCCAATTGGAAGGAGCACACGATGCAGGCCGTGGCCGTTGCCTGTGCTCTGGGCTCTGGCGTCGGCATGGCTCTAGTGAACTTGGTATTTGGCCAGTTCATTACAGTCATCACTAACTATGCAATGGGCGCTTCTACCGACGAGGCATTTCGCAGTGACGCAAGTCGCTTGTCGTATGTTGTCCAACCTCACACAAGACACGGAATTGGTGCTGAAAACATGCAGTCTTTATCTCTTCGTCATCGGCATCGCACGGTTCGCGCTTACCTACGGATACAGCACATTGTTCACCCTCACGGCCTACCGGATCGTGCGCAACATTCGCTACGAATATGTCAAGGCTGGACTGTCTCAGGAAGCTGGCTTCTTTGACGCGGGGACGGGCACTGCCATCGCTATGAAAGCAACCTCCAATGGCCGAAGTATCCAGACAGGCATATCTGAGAAGCTAGGCTTGATCTTTCAATCTATCTCTACCTTTGTATCAGCGTTTGTTCTAGCCTTCGTCACACAGTGGAAGTTAACTCTTATCTGCTGCTGCATCCCTCCAGCATTGTTGCTAGTTATGGGAGTCACTGCTACCCTCGACGCGTCGATTGAAACTCGCGTCCAGCAGATTCAGGCGCAAGCGGGATCTTTTGCAGAAACTATCGTTGGAAGCGCTCGGACAGTCCATGCCTTTGGGCTGCGATCAAGGCTACTCGAGGAACTCGACAAATACTTGCGAGCCTCGCAGAAGCTCGGCAACAAAAAGAGTCCTATCTATGGGGTTATGTTTTCGTCGGAATATGCCATCGTTCATGCTGGGTATGGGTTATGCTTTTGGCAGGGTAGTCGCATGCTTGCTAGGAATGAAGTCGCTGAATCAGGGGACATATTCACGTTGGTAGATACGCGTCCGTCTCAAAGACTCTGCTAACAGATTACAGTGTACTTATGTCGATGGTCATTGCATCTGCCGGTTTGACCTCCATAGCCCCGTTCATTATCGACCTCGCTCGCGCCGCCACCTCAGCGTCCGAACTGTTCAAATTAATGGACCGCAGATCACAGATCGATCCACTCAGTCCTTCCGGGGAGCAACCCGCGTCTATCACCGGAGACATCGAATTCCGCAGCGTCTCGTTCAGTTATCCGATGCGCCCTGGGATTACTGTACTTAACAACTTTTCTCTGCATATACCAGCCGGTAAAGTAACTGCTCTCGTCGGTGCAAGTGGATCGGGGAAAAGTACTATAATCGGTTTACTCGAGCGGTGGTACGATATTGACTCCGGGATTATAACCTTGGATAACCGGCCAATTCAAAAGCTTAATGTCAAATGGCTGAGGAAACAGGCCCAGCTAGTGCAACAAGATCCAGTCCTGTTCTCGGGCTCGATTTATGATAATATAGTGACCGGGCTGGTCGGAACACCGTGGGAAAACAAGCCAAAGTCCGAGAAACGCAGACTGGTTCACGAAGCCGCCGAGGTTGCTTTTGCACACGGATTCATCTCTGCCCTGCCCAATGGGTATGATACGCAAGTTGGAGAACGAGGTGGGATGCTCTCTGGCGGACAAAAACAACGAGTTGCCATTGCTCGTAGCATTGTGTCGAAACCAAGGATTCTTCTTCTTGACGAGGCGACTAGTGCACTGGATCCGCACTCTGAAGAAGTGGTACAGCAGGCTTTGGATCGGGTTTCAAAGGGACATACAACCATCATGATTGCGCATAAGTTAGCCACCATACGCAATGCCGATAATATCGTCGTCATGCACCAGGGCCGCATCGTGGAACAGGGCGACCACGAATCATTAACACGAAATAACGGGGCTTATGCGCGTCTTGTGAAAGCCCAGGACCTGTCGGTTATGAAACCTTCAAGCGAAAACGAACCACCGAATTGCATGGGTGAGAAATACGAACAAGGTCTCGTTGAGGTGACCAAACCCCGGGCACAGTGTTCCGCAACGAATGTGGAACAGGAGAAACAGTCGGATCGAGAAAACTTTGACCATTGGAATTCCCTCGGGCTCTTGCATGTGCTCTGGCGCATCCTCTCCACGACACCAGAATTACGACTGGCGTTTCTGGTGTTGTTGCTTGGATCTTTTTCATCAGGTAGGATTCGATGGACCGATTGTTCTATTCTGCCTTCGTGGAGCTGACAGGACTCTAGCGGCCACATTCAGCTGCCAGTCTATCTTGTTTTCTCGTTTCATCGAAGTGTTCACTTTCACTGGCGATGAAATGGAGCGGAAAGGGAGTTTCATCGCCCTGATGTGTCTCGTTCTAGCGATTGGCTCGTTTATTATATATTTCATCATAGGATGGTCGTCGAACGTTGTTTCGCAGGTAAGACCTTGACTTTGATGCCATTGGCTGTGCTACTGACCTTATTTCAGATTATCGACAACAAATACCGCAGGGAGATAATCTCTAATATCCTCAGACAAGACGTGAAATTTTTCGACCGTCCTGAAAATTCAACAGGTGCTCTAGCAAGTCGTGCGGACTCATGTCCCCGGTCTTTGTTTGAGCTCATGGGCATGACCATTGGCTTGATAATGGCGGGTTTGGTGGCCGTGATTTCGTGCTCCATCTTAGCTCTGGCCTATGAATGGAAGCTCGGTTTGGTGATCACTTTGGCTGGGCTCCCGCCCCTCATGTTATCAGGATGGGCTCGTATCAAGACAGAGGCTAAGATTGAAGATACTATCTCCAAGCACTTTTCCCAAAGCTCTTCTATTGCGTCGGAGGCTGTCTCTGCCATTCGAACCGTGTCTTCGCTGGCTATCGAACAGTCAGTTTTGGAAAGATATACGGGGGAGCTCGATCACGCAACTTCCGCTTCCAGACCCCCCGTGCTTCTCATGATGGCCCCTTTTGCGTTTACGCAGACGGTAGAGTACTCCTTCATGGCGTTGGGCTTTTGGTCGGTCTCCCTACTGCACAATTATACCTTTATCCGTTTTGAACACCCACCGAAAGGACCTGCTAGCTGTTAGACTAACACACGACATCTGACATCAGGTACGGTTGCCGACTTATCTCCTTTGGGGAGCTCAGCATGACCAGCTTTCTCATTGCGTTTTTGGGGGTCTTTTTTTCTGGTCAGCAAGCATCCATCCTTTTCGGGTTTTCAAGCAGTATGATCCTCGCTTCCCTCAGAAGGCCGTGATGTGATGATTCACCAATTACCTTCAGGCATCACCAAAGGAATATCAGCTGCAAACTACATACTATGGCTAGAGTCCCTCCAGCCGATCGTCGACGAGACGAAGGAGAACCGCCACACCGGGGGTGGAGATTTCCAGTCGCTGGATCTAGCGGACGTGCAATTCTCCTACCCATTGAAACCACACTCTCCAGTACTGCGAGGTATCGATCTGAAAGTGAGTCCTGAAACAGCCCAGAGCTGGCCCACCTCCATGTTGCTGATATTCTATTTGTAGATCGAGCAAGGCCAATTTGTGGCTTTCGTAGGCGCATCCGGATGTGGCAAGAGCACGATGATCGCCATGCTAGAGCGATTCTACGACCCCGTAACGGGTACTATCAAGATCGGGCCCACGGACCTCAACGCCATGAACCCCTGGCTCTATCGCAGCCAGGTGGCCCTGGTTCAACAAGAGACCACCCTCTATCCCGGAACGATACGAGAGAATATTGCACTCGGTGCAGCTGTACCGGTAAAGGAAGTCGCGGACGGGGACATTGAAGCTGCGTGCCGCGCAGCAAACGCGTGGGATTTCATCGCCTCGCTCCCGCAGGGCCTGGGGACTCCTTGTGGGATTAATGGCCTGCAACTGTCTGGTGGACAGCGCCAGCGCATTGCGATCGCGAGGGCATTGATTCGGAACCCTCGACTGTTGCTTCTAGATGAGGCCACGAGTGCGTTGGATACGCAGTCGGAGAGGGTGGTGCAGAATGCTCTGAACCAGGCTGCAGCGCATAGAGACAGGATAACTGTCGCTGTGGCGCATCGACTCTCGACTGTTCGGCATGCGGATTTGATATATGTCTTTGACAACGGTCGAATTGTCGAGTCGGGTACACATGAGGAGTTGCTTGAACAGGGCCGACTGTATCGACGAATGTGTGAAGCTCAAAATCTTGACGCCTGATATACTACCAGAGGGAGCTGAATAGACTAAACAGAACAATAAAGCAAAAGAAAAGAAACGGACCGAGGTTCGACCCTCCCTGTGCATTTATATATACGAAGTCATGAAGCGTGTAATCCGAACCTGTTTTCGCTTGAAAGCACTTAGAATCCCAAACCAAGGGCGAACAATAAAACCAAAAAAAAAAAAAAAAAAAAAAAAAAAAAAAACCCCCCCAAAAAAAGTAATCACAAAAAAAAATAAAAAACCCAAGCCAAGCCCCCCC